>PVJN01056140.1:0-12867 GCA_004026805.1 Lasiurus borealis | reverse complement strand
TACTGAGGGTTGCAGTGGGAAAGACCAGACAGGGGTGCATAAGTTGGGCCAAGAGATGCCCCTGTGCTCACTGCAGCCTCATGGTCCACAGTTCCTTTCAAGTTGTACAGATTCATGCATGGGGTCCCTAGTATAATATAATATTATACCTTTATACTATACACACACACACACACACACACACACACACACACACACAAAAGGCTAATGTGCTAACTGTCCAACAGTCCAACCAGTCACTATGACACACACTGACCACCAGGAGGCAGTCACTCGATGCAGGAGCTACTGAGCTGCAGTGACGGCAGCAGTGGTTCTTGGGTGATGCACCTTGAAACCAGGGAGGAGGGGGCCCAATTCCTCACAGGGTCGCATGATTTCACCTTTGGCTGTGGGTTATGTTGTTTCTGGGGCACTGTCAGCCCTGAATATAGTTTACTGCACACTTGTGTTTGCATTCCACACCCTGTACATAGCAACTTTCCCGAGTGCCATCTCATACTCCAGAACCCTCAGGGGATGTGAGATAGCCAGTGTGGCCCAATTCCTGCAGGCCAGGCCAAGAGACCCCACCTACCAGAGGGACCCTTCTAACTCTGCAGACACCAGGGAGGCACCACGGGAAATTGGCTCCAAGGTGTGTCTGGCCGGTCTCACCCAGTTCCAACCCACTGGCCACATTCTAATTAATTTTCTTTTGATGTGCACAAATACGTGCACGAGGTCACTAGTATAATCTAATCTAATCTGGAGGTCTTTCTTATTTGGACATTCAGGAACTTGTGAATCCTCTCTCCAGATGGAAATTGGAATTTTTATAGTCAAATATTTTCCTGTTACTATTGAGTAGCTAAGAACTAACTGGCATCTAACCATCTGTTTGGGGTTTATTCTAACAGTATTATTCTTTTCATATCATGACTTATTAATGTTTTCACTGAATTAGGAAAACTTATTTCTCAAGTTATTATTGCAACAATTACAAACACTCTATCTTCTCCAAACAAAGATTCAAAAGGATGAGGAAAATGTTAATTACCAAGAGGAAATCAGCTGTTCATCGGTGTCTTTATTTATCTATATTTAGTGTAGCTTTATTTAAAAAAATATACAGTGATTTTTTTAATTAAGAAATGAAAAAAAATTATGAGGGCAAAATGAATTTTGCTGCACTTAATTTTGTTGTATTATGATCTCAAGGAAGTCTTAGGTAATGCCCCCTGGACCATGATTGGAGGTAGTGAAATAATCATTGTACCACATGTCCTCTTAGTACTGCTCCTTTCAACAATTGTGACTACTAGATGGAACTTTCAGCTTGGAAATGCAGGTGTTTATGCCTAAATAGCACCATCCACCCTGATTTCTTACCTTATATCCTTTAAAAGGATCTGGCTTCTAGCATAGCACTAGAGAAGTCATAAGAAATACCATGTTACCAAAGTTTCTCTTAGAAACAGTCTGGTTATCCCGAAGTATTCTGTGATTAAGTAGACATTTTTCAAAGCTGTATTGATAACATCGGATAAAATTTTAGGAACTAGATATTACTCTAGGATGAATGAATAAAAGAATCAGCAAATTTGATACCAAGTGTGAGCTGATTAACCACTGTAAGATTTCAGCTTCAAGGTGAAAATTTGGTTAGTTCCATTATTTAGCACTATAGTGTGGACCATTTCTTTGCAACATTCATTTCACAAACTAGACCTCTAGAGGTATTAGTGTAACCCATTACCCCCATGAAAATCAGGACATGAGAGAGACATACCCTCAACAATTATTTTTATTGGTAAGGAGAAATAACACATGAAATTTCTTTTCTTTCACTCCTTAGCACAGAAGCATTTGGATCAAAGAAAAACATACACTGTAAACATGGGAGAGGAAATAGATTAATTCTTAATGAACGGGAAGTAGAAACATCATTCCAAAGCAAGTAAGGGGATAACTGCATATTAGTAGCATGTGCTTATTTCTGTTTTCAAGCTATAAATATAATGTCACTGAACAAGAAGTTGGGAAGAGATGCACAGAAGCACACATTACATAGCATTTACCTGCACAGGTGCACAAGAAACACATAACATAAAGTTCATAAAGAACAGTAAAAATATTGCAGAACAACTGGAAAGTTCTGAGTATTTTTTGAGTATTTATTTTATTTCATAATAAATTTACATAATCTATATTTTAAAATAGTGAATATGTTTTATTCTTAGCTTGCAAAATTAATGAAAATTCAATAATAGACTCTCTCAAATCCACTTAAGAGAGCACTAGCACATCTCTCTGCATTAAATAGATCAGGATTAGTGAAATTAGATATATTTGGGTATTGACTACATAAATAATCTTCCTTAGCAAGACCCTTTCCTTCATTCTCAATATTGGGTAGCCCATTATAAATTTTGGAAGGAGAGCTTCAGGGAAACAAGTAAAATAAGAATTAGTCCAAATGGCAAGTCTGTTTTGGTACACTATTTGGGAATAGGCAACTCAAAGTTTTCTTAGAGTTTATTGTTGAATAAACTCTCTATATAATTTTTCTTCCATATTGATGCCTTCTAGCTCCCCCAAACCCACCACTCCAGGCCTTCACCACCCTATTGTCTGTGTCCAGGGGTTATCCAAATAGGCATACAAGTTCTTTGATCTCTTTGGTTGATCTCTTCCCACCTATGCACCTACTCCCACCTTCCCTCTTAGATTCAACAGTCTGTTCTATGCTTCTATGTCTCTGGGTCTATTTAGTTCATCAGTTTATTTAGTTCATTAGGTTCCACATATGAATTAAATCATGTGATACGTGTCTTTCATTGATTGGTTTACTTCACTTAGCATAATACTCTCCAGGTCCCTGAATGCTGTCTCAAAGGGTAAGAGACCCTTCCTTTTTTACTGCTGCATTGTATTCCATGGGGCAAATGTACCACAGCTTTTTTGTCCACTCATCTACTGATGGGCACTTGGGCTGTTTCCAGATTTAGATATTGTACATTGTACTTCTATGAACATCGAGGTGCACATATTCTTTCTCATTGGTGTTTCAAGATTCTTAGGATATATTCATAGAACTGGAATAACTTGGTGGAATGGGAGTTCCATAGTTAAATTTTTGAGGAAACTCCATACTGTTTTCTAAATGGCCACAAACCAGTCTTCACTCCCACCACCAGTGTAATAGGGTTCCCTTTTCTCCACATCCTCCACAGCACTTGTCATTTGTTCATTTGTTGACAGTAGACATTCTGACAAGTATGAGGTGATACCTCATTGTCATTTTAATTTTAAGGTCTCTGATGATCGGTGACTTTGAGCATTTTTTTCATACCTACATCCATATTGAAGAAGTGGCCATTTTTTAATTGGATTGTTTTTCTTCCTTTTATTAAGTTGTATGAGTTCCTTATATGTTTTAGATATTAAGACTTTATCAAATGTATCATTGTCAAATATGGTCTTTCATAATTGTGGGCTCCCTTTTCATTTTGTTGATGGTTTCTTTTGCAGTGCAGAAGGTTTTTATTTTTATGTAGTCCCATTTGTTTATTTTCTCCTTAGTTTCCCTTGCCTTAGGAGATGTATCCATAAACATACTGCTATAAGAGATGTCTGAGATTTTGCTGCCTATGATGTCTTCTAGAAATTTTATGGTTTCACAGTTTATATTTAAATATTTTATTCATTTTGAGTTTATTCTCTTACAAGGTATAAATTGTTGATCTAGTTTCTTTTTTTTTGCATGTATCTGTCCAGTTTTCCCAAAACCATTTATCGAAGAGACTGTCTTAACTCCATTCTATGCTCTTGCATCCTTTGTCAAATATTAATTGAGTGCAATTGTTGGGTCAGTTTCTGGGGTCTATGTTTTGTTTTATTGGTTCATATACCTGTTCTTGTGCCAGTACCAGGCTGTTTTTGTTATAATGACTTTGTAGTATAACTTATATCTGGAATTGTGATATCACCAACTTTGTTTTTCTTTATCAACATTGTTGCGGCTATTCTGGGTCTTTTTTGGTTGTTGTTCCATATAAATTCTTGGAATATTTGTTCTAGTTCTGTGAAATAAACCATTGGTATTTTAAGAAGGATTATTAAATCTATATATTATTAAATTTATATATTATTAAATCTATATATTGCATTGATTATATATATATTTCTTTGGGTAATATGGACATTTTATGATATTAATTCTATCAGTCTACAAACACAGTATATTATTCTGCTTGTTTATATTTTCCTCTATCTCTCTTTTTAAAAATATATTTTATTGATTTTTTACAGAAAGGAAGGGAGAGAGATAGAAAGTCAGAAACATCGATGAGAGAGAGACATTGATCAGCCACCTCTTGCACACCCCACTGTGGAGATGTGCCTGCAGGCAAGGTACATGTCCTCAACCGGAATTGAACCTGGGACCTTTCAGTCTGCAAGCTGACGCTTTATCCACTGAGCCAAACTGGTCTGGGCTCCTCTATCTCTTTATTCAAGATCCTATAGTTTTCTGAGTACAAGTCTTTTACCATCTTGATTAAGTTTATTCCTAAATATCTTAAAATATCTTAATTTTTTGTTGTAATGGTAAATGGGATAGTTCTTTTAGTTTCTTTATCTGAGCATTCATTATCAATATATATATAAAAGCCAAGCAACTATGATGCACACTGCAGCTGACCAACTGGCCCAATGGGGTGAGGCCAGCCAGCCAACCTTCCCCAGCCCCTTTTTCTGGCTTGCCTGGCACACAATCAACACCCCCAACCCTGGTCAGTGGTGGGTCCATTGGCAACCTCCTGTGGCCCCAACCCCTGGCCATCCCAGTGCCCCCTCCCACCAGCTGTCCCCATCCCTGGTCAGCTGCTCTACTTCAATTAGGGCTGGGGTCAGCTGGCCAACCTCCCACTGCTCCTCCCCTGGCTGTCCCTACTTCCCCTCAGCCTCCCACCCTATTTGGGGACAGGGTGGGCCAACTGGACCCCACCCATGCATGAATTTGTGCTCTGAGCCTCTAGTTAGTGAATAAAAATGCCAATGATTTCTGGATTTTAATTTTGTATCCTGCTATGTTGCTGAATTCACTTATTAAATCTAGCAGGTTTTGGTGGAGTCTTTATGGTTTTTTATGAACAATAAATATTATATCATATATGAATAATCACAGTTTTACTTCTTCCTTTCCAATTTGGATGCCTTTTATTTTTTCTTCTTGTTTGATCACTATGACTAAGCCTTCCAGTTCTATGTTGTATAAGAGTGGTGAAAGCAGATATCTTTGTCTTGTTCCTGTTCTTAGGGGAAATGGTTTTAGTTTTTGCCTATTGAACATGATGTTAGCTGTATGTTTGTCATAGAAGACCTTTATAATGTTGAGGTATAATTCCTTTATTCCCACTTTGCTAAGAGTTTTTATCAAAAATGGGTGTTGGATTTTGTGAAATGTTTTTAATGTGTCAATTAATAAGATAGTGTGATATTTGAAAGCTTCACAATTATCAAACTTTCAAAGAAGAACTACCACCTATACTCCTCAAATTATTTCATAAAATCCAAGAGGAAGGAACACTTCCAAACTTTTTATGAGGCTAGCATTATTCTATTTCAAAACTAGATAAAGACACTACAAAAAAAAGAATTGTAGGACATAGATGCTAAAATCCTCAACAAAATGTTATAAAATCTTATCCAGTAATATTTTAAAAATATCATACACTATGGCCAAGTGGGATTTATTCCAGGGATGGAAGACTGATACAATATTCACAAATCAATAAATGTGATATATCACATAGAAATTAATATTTAAAATACTAATCTCATAAAAAGTTGAAGAAATCCCACGGTCTGTCCTGGGGTATAATTCACAAAACATAATCAGAAAACAAACTATAGTCTAAATCAGTGGTTTGATTATTTTTTAAGCAAATTCTGGTGCTAAAGGAACAAAAACAATGTGATTGTAAACTTCATTTCTTTTATGTTTTGAAACACATCCATAGGCATAGGTGAGAAGAATGGAACCTTACCTATCAGCTCTGGTGGTAGCCTTGAGACACCTTCATAGAATCCCAAACCTCCACAGAACAGAACTACTCGAAGAGTGGCATAATGAAGTTTAATGGACACACAGAAAGTCAACAGACATATGTAAAAATTATGTTACTAATCATCTGAGAGATATAAATTAAAACAACAATGAGGTATTCCACCAGGTTGGATGGCTACCATCAACAAATCAATAAATGGCAAGGATGTGGAGAAAAGAGAACCCTACTACTCTGCTGGTGGGAATACAGACTGGTGCAGTCATTGTGGAAAACCATATGGCATTTCTTCAAAAAAAAATTAAAATAGAATTCCCATTTGACCCTGTGATACCACTTCTAGGAATATATTTTAAGAAATATGAAACATCAATCAGAAAGAATGTATGCACCCTTATGTTCAAGATTTGGAAACAGCCCAAGTGCCCATCAATAGATGAGTGGATAAAAAATCTGTGGTCAACCTACATCATGAAATACTATATGGTTATAAAAATCAGGAACTTACCATTTGCAACAGCATGAGTGGACCAGGAGAGTATTATGCTAAGTGAAATAAGCCAAAGAAAGATAAGTATCACATGATCTCACTCATATGTGGAATCTAATGAACAAAATAAACTGATTAATTAAGCAGATCCAGAGACATAGGAGCATGGAACAGATTTAAGGATTTCCAAGGAAAGACGAGGGTGGTTGGGTGGAGAGAGATTAATGAGGGAACTTACATGCATATATGCATAGCTCATTGACACAGACAATAGTTTGGTGAAGGCCTGGGAGGTGCAAGGGCCAGGTGAAGGTGATCAATGGGAGAAAAAACAAAGGGACATCTGTAATACTTTCAACAGCAAATATTAAAAAAAAAATTTAAAAAACTGTGTAAGGAGGTTTCTTGAACCTTGGTTTGCATACCCTGTAGTTGAAAGGAGTCAAACACCACATATTAAGTAGTAAAGACATAATTACAGCTCATCATTTATTACCCACATGCACATAAACATATTGCTCTTGTCACAGAACATTTACCTGCATTAAGTCTAGCAGTAGAAAAGAGATAACTCTTGCTTAATCAGTGGGCTGATGTATTACAGGCATAAACTGCCCCATAATTCTAACAGAAGTTTTACAGTTATATGTGGTTCTGTGTGTATACTAGTATATCCCCCCACAATATGCAGTACTTGCAATAACTAGATCATAGACTTATAATCATTAGACTATGCCATCCCCCTTCACATAATGAATCAAAGCAATATTTCCCAGTTACTTCAAGACCATTCCAGGATGTTTCTCAACATAGTCCTTCAGATAGCAACAAACAATCAAGAGTTGGCATCCCAATTGAAGCTCATGTATTATTCTTCATGGACCATAAAATTTTTAAGGCCATATCCAGCTATAATATCTTAAGCTCAGCAAAAATATCAACCTCACTTTCTCAATTCTTGCTGCTATTATTTTATTGTCTCTCATTTAAAAAATAAGCAAACAAACGAACTCCAATACCTAAATCATAAAATATTTATAAAGAAGAAAAAAGGGTACTAAATTTATTAACTTCCCTACCAAAACATATAGACATACCATTTTATATGATGCTAAAGCCTATTCAAAACTAAGAGTTGGAAATTTTAAGAATATTTTCCTCTACCTTCTTTCTCCAGTTTGCAAAATAAAAAAGAAATAGTAATAGAGTATACCCTTTTCACTCATGGTGGTAGAGTTCCTCAACTGAATAATCACAGAGGCCATGGGCCAAGGACTTATGGCATGCTTATTATAAAAATTTTTAGGAATGCTTGTGCATGAGTGATTATAAATTGGCTATGGGGTTTAATTCAGGAGTTCTCATTTCATGATCTAAACAACTGGGCTTTGGGATTAGCAGATGTTGTCTGTTCACATCAGTAATTGGCAGTGATTCTTCTCATCATAAGAAGACACATTAACATATTCTGAATTTCAAGATGATGTTCCCAATAAAAAGTGACAAAAGCTTTTTGAATTCAGCATCTGTAATCCAGAATGCATAGATATCCAGAATGCATATCCAACTTACTTATCAAACATCTTACTTCCCAGGAGACCTTACTTATTTATTTTTGTTTGAGAAGTTACTAAAGTCAAAAGAACAACCAAACAAACTTACTTTTTCAATATCCCAGAGGAATTTTGGAAAACGATCACTCTTTAATAATTATACAATATTTTTACTACATAGTTTATGTCCACATAACAACTGAAGAGTGTTCTAGAGACAGAATAAAAATTACAAAATCAGTGTTTAGCTGAAGTAGTCAATTTATGCACAATTCTCATCTACTAACTTTTCTATGAAAATTTTCTGTTCTCTCAGTTCTTATTGTTACATCTTGATATTTTCTGGCATCAATGTGTTACCAATACACATTTTACCAAAATGGTAATACTGCTTTACAAATGTGGTTTGTATAGTTAAATATAAATATATAAATATATAAATATATAAACATATAAATATATAAATATATAAATATATAAATATATATATGAATATATAAATATATAAATATAAATATATATATTAGAAGTGTTTTCCATGGAACATCACCTTCTAAAATGGCTATTGATTCATTTTACAAATACATAGTGTCTAATAGGTGTCAGACAAGGCACTGGATATGGAGATGTAGCAGTGAACAACAGACATAAACTCAGCTCTTAAAAAAGTGTCAAGCTTATGTCGAATACACATCATGTATAATATAGACATCATCTACAGATCTAGAATTCATATTGAAACCTCTGAGAAGTTCTACAATAAAAACAAGCAAATAAGAACAACTACAATAATGAAAAAACCCTATTGTTGTTGCAACCAGTTTGGCTGAAACCGGTTTGGCTCATGGGATAGAGCGTTGGCCTGCAGACTGAAAGGTCCCAGGTTCCATTCCAGTCAGGGGCATGTACCTTGGTTGTGGGCACTTCTCCAGTAGGGGGTGTGCAGGAGGCGGCTGATCGATGTCTCTCTCTCTCTCATCAATGTTTCTAACTCTCTATCCTTCTCCCTTCCTTTCTGTAAAAAATCAGTAAAATATATTTTTAAAAAAATGAAATTAAAAAAGAAAAGGAAAAGAAACCAGTTTGGCTCATTGGATAGAGCGGCGGACTGCGAACTGAAAGGTCCCAGGTTCGATTCCAGTCAAAAGCATGTACCTTGGTTGTGGGCACATCCCCAGTGGGGAGTGTGCAGGAAGTGGCTGATTGATGTTTCTCTCTCATCGATGTTTCTGACTCTATTTCTCTCCTTTCCTTTCTGTAAAAAATTAAAAATATATATATACTTTTAAAAAATAAAGAAAAAACCTATTGCTTAATAGGATGCTTTCAAATCCAATTCAAATGAAACAAGTATTCCTAAGAACTCACATTGGAGCAACTGCATGAAAAAATAATGGAAATAGTTAAAAGGACCAAGAAATTCAATCAAATTTAATGCTCAGTAAACTTTATTCTTTATCAATTACTAGAGGCACAGTGTACAAAATTCGTGTACTAGGGGGTGTCACTCAGCCCAGTTTGCATCCTCTCCAATCTGGGACCTCTCAAGGGATGTCCAACTGCTCTTTTAGGCTTGCTTTCACAATCTGGGACTGCTGGTTCCCTACCACTTACCTGCCTGCCAGCCCGATAATCCCTTAACCACTCCCCTGCCACCCTGATTGATACCTAACTGCTCCCATGCCACTCTTATTGCCCCCAACTGCCCTCCCCTGCCAGCCTGTTTGTCCCTAACTGCCCTCTCCTGCCAGCCTGATCACCCCTAACTGCCCTCTCCTGCCAGCCTGATCACCCCTAACTGCCCTTTAATGCCAGCCTGGTTGCCCTCAACTGCCCTCCTTTGCAGGCCTGTTACTCCCAACACCCTCTTCTGCAGACCTGATTGACCCCAACTGCCCTCCCCCTGCCAACCCGGTCACCTTAACTGCTCTCTCCTGCCAGACTGGTCACACCCAACTGCCCTCCCCTGCTGGCTTGGTCACCCCAACTGCCCTCCCTTGCAGGTCTGGTCACCACTAACTGCCCTCCCCTACAGGCAAGATACCTCCCAACTGTTCTCCCCTGCTGGCCTAATTGCCCACAATTACCCTCTTCTGCCAGCCTGATTACCCCCAACTGCCTTTGCCTGCAGACCTGGTTCCCCTCAACTGCCCTCCCCTGCTGACCTTATTATCCATAACTACCCTCCCCAGCTGGACATCTTGTGGCAGCCATCTTTGACCACATGAAGGTGGCCATCTTGTGTGACAGCATGAGGGTCAATTTGCATATAGCCTATTTATTATATAGGATAATATGAGATTCCAAATACTATAGTAATCAGAATGTCTGAAATTATGAAAAATAATTTATTTCATGAGTGTATGCTAGAAGAAAAAGCTAAGATCACCTATCAGCCATGAGCTCCAGGAGCTCCTAGGGGCCCTACCATGCTGTATATCAATCCTTGCTTGAGGGCTTGATAGATACCCTCACACAAGTGGTACCCAAACGCACTCTTATTGTTCATTTATTTCAGTGGTTAATTATATTTTGAACTCTCAACTATAAATAAGCAAAGGCTAGTGAAAGATATTTTTATCAACCACAAATATCTAATGCCTAGGCTGAAAATCAATAATATGAAATGAATGTCCCCAGGCCTCATGAGCATAATGGCAAATAAAGTCATATTGACATAATGCCTAAACTAGTGGCCTGGTGCATGAAAATTCATACATTTGAGGGGATGGGTCCCTCAGTCCAGCCTGCATCCTTTCACAGTCCAGGAACCCTCAGGGGTGAAGGCAACCCAGAGATTAGGGGAAAGCAATGCCCCTATCACACCTCTGCTGCTGCCACTGCCAGCAGGGCAAGCCTTAACAGGCCCTGGTTACCTGACCCTCCCTTCTTTATTAGATAGAATTAGAATCATTACTTCCACTTGGCTATATGACCTACTCTATGAAGGGATTCTTGAGGTTTCTAATATGAAAGTGAGAGTTATCATTTTCCAAATCACTCAGGGTCAGTGTTGCTAGCTAACTCATCACAGAGAGCTACTTTAGCATACCCATGCCTCACTGCTATCAGCCACCATTGCTGTCTCTATATACAGTTAAAATGAACTTCTTTCAATTCCAGTGATGGGCTATACTTCTCTCCACTTTAGGGCTTATCACTGTGCTGTTTACTCAATCTAAAATATTTTGTTCAAGTTTCAAATTAATGTAGTTTATTGCAGGAAGCATTACTTTACTATAAATGAGAGCTATGTGCTCCTCGTATGTGTTCATATAGCACATTGTACTTATTCATATTGTAGCACTTAGCACATTGTTTTAATAGTCTGTTTAGAGAGAAATAGGTGCACATATAGAAAGTTCCTTATAGAGAAAGAGTATTTATTTTTGTCTCTTTGCCTTCAGCATTTGACATAGTGCCTGGAACATAATAAAACTTTCTATAGGAGGGTTTGCAACTGTGCTTTACTATTTAACAGATATTCATTCTAGTTACTACTTGAACTATGGATGAGCCAATCTTGATTATTAATTTTCAAACTGAAGTTAAACATACCAATTCTCTTTTCTTATTCCTCATATTTAAAACATAGCTGTATAACCTAGCAGGTAATTCTGAGATAGAGAATTATCTATTGACTTATTCTATTCCTTCGGGTATTCAAAGTCCTCATTCTGAGCTTTGAAGGCCTCAAGCTTTCTAGAATTTTACCAGGCCACCTTAGGCAGTGCTTTATGCTCTGGATTTCCTTTCCCATCAAATATTCTCTGTCCTTGGTCTTATTTCCTTAGACTACTGCTCACTGTTAGGTTGTTAATGAGTTAATCAGAGTCTTTATATAATCACATTTTAATTAAGTTTAGGGGAAGAAAAATTTAAGATTAATGATTAAAAAGGGAATATATCCAGGCCCCCTCCCACATATACTTTTTATATATGGTGAAAAGAAGTGAGCAGACTATGGTAATAGTCTGTAATAGGTAAACATGTTACCATATACAGTAACTGGCTACAATATTATAAACTCAAATAACTCTCATTCTGCCCCTGGAGCAAATGATAAGATCCTCAGCCTAAGGCATATATGTGGGATGTGCACATGTCTCTAGAAATGAAGCTTTCTTGGCTTTAGCCTGCCCTTATTCATGCCCTTTACTTCTTCTATGTACAGCATTACTAGGAAACAAAGAGTCGGGCTCTCTGCAGCATTTAAATAGAATGAGGCTTCTGACTGTGCACTACTCAGCTATTGTTAGTGTGAGATGACTGCTCCTCTGATTCAATGACTACCTTACTAAATGTACTTGATGAAGAATACAGGGTGAGAAAGGAAAGGAAAGAGTGGGTGAAAAAAATAGCAGAAAATGAGCTAGTCCAACTAAATCAATATGTCACAATATAGGAGTAATATCAGGCACTAGAGCTGAGAGTAATAATACAGGCAGGTGGTGAGGAAATAAGGAAGAAATAAGGAGAGAGAGAGAGAGAAGAGATATTAACAACCATATAGTTAGGAATTATGCAAAAATTAAGAGCTGACATTATGTCAAGATCAGTAACTGTATAGAATAAACAAAAGAGTGGGGGGAAAGTCTTCAAACTACAGCCTATGAACCAAATATGGCCAGTTGACTGTTTTCACAAATAACGTTTTATTGCAACACAGCTACACATTTACATATTGTCTATGGCTGCTTTAATATAAAGTTCAGTAATGGTGATAATGGTCTTAAAAGCCATAGAGTTTAAAGTAGTTACATCCTCCTGCTTT
>PVJN01056139.1:0-12867 GCA_004026805.1 Lasiurus borealis | reverse complement strand
TTTCTTTCTTTCTTTCTCTCTTTCTTTCTTTCTTTCTTTCTTTCTTTCTTTCTTTCTTTCTTTCTTTCTCTCTCTCTCTCTTTCTTTCTTCTCTCTCTCTCTCTCTAATATATTTTTATTGATTTCACAGAAGGAAGAGGGATAGAGAAAGAGACACATCCATGATGAGAGAGAATCATGGATCAACTGCCTCCTTCAAATCTTCCACTGGGGATCGAGCCCACAACCCAGGCATGTGCCCCTGACTGGAATCGAACCTGGGACCCTTCAGTTCACAGGCCGATGCTCTATGCATTGAGCTAAACCAGATAGGGCCCTATTTTATTTTCCTAGATAGAATCTATTATTTATGACACACTCTTTAAATGAGTTTTGTCATCTGCCTGATACTAGATATAAATGTGGGATCATTATCTGTTTTGTTGACAGCTCTATTTCCAGTGCCTGACATATGTTGGCACTCAGATATGGTGGAATAATTGCATGTTAAATAAGGTTTGCTGCACTACCTGACAGTAATTACCCATTATCATAAAGGTAAGGATTTTGACTTACCTTCTGGTATTAGTGATAATTAATTAGTCTTTTTTACTTGATCTCATACCAATCAAACTAGGATACCAAGGAATCACTGAAACACTATCAGGGAAATTCATTGGACTTAGGATAATAAATCATCTTATATATTATGGAATGTATTTAGAAACAAAGAGATTAGAAACAAAGTATTTTGTACTTACTCATCTGACATAATTTTTTAGCCAAGTGGTAGTCTCGGCTCATTTCTGCTCTCAGGAACTGGAAAACATTAAGAAATTCTTTAGGTAAGTAATTTCTGATAGAATTTAAGTGTCAATTGTAAACCCCTAGAAAATATTCTATTAATGATTAACTATTTTGATTTTAATATTTACACATGTTTTTTTCAGGAGTGAGTCTGTAATTAGTTAATCAATTAAGAATATTTAAGGACTTCTCATGGCAAGGCAACATATGTAGAATGATATCTCTACTTTTCTGCAGCCACAATATATATATACTACTGAACAATTTGAGGATACATAGGCTGATTCAACTGGAGAAGATAGTGAAGACATTAATCACTTGAATATTCTTCTGATTCAGATACAGCTTTTATTTGTGAACTTAGTCCATAATTACACGATCATACTTAGTAAAAAAAAGATTTACAATTACGTATATTCACTGATTTTTAGTATTACACTCATACCATTCCGCTTTTACTACTTTTTAAAATATTTTTCTTGTTACAAAATAATACATTTTTGTATGTAGAAAATTTTAAAGCTAAATATACTCATTCTGTCCCCAATTAAAAAAGCTTCTATATTTCTATCATCCAGAGATGTTTATTTTTACATCCTTCATATTGTTTCCATAAGTGACCACATATTTACAAAAACTAGAATTGTTCAGTAACTTTTAAAAATATCATGTCTAGAAAGAACTCTCCAAAGATTCATCTGGAAAAAAGACCCTGAATAGCCACAGCAATCCTGAGAAAAAAGAATAAAGTAGGTGGGATCTCAATACCAGATTTCAAGCTATATTTCAAAGCCACTGTTCTCAAAACAGCCTGGTACTGGCACAAGAACAGACACATAGACCAATGGAACAGAATAGAGAATCCAGATATCGAACCAAACCACTATGCTCAATTAATATTTGATAAAGGAGGCATGACCATACAATGGAGTCAAGACAGTCTCTTCAATAAATGGTGTTGGGAAAATTGGACAGATACATGCAAAAAAAAATGAAACTAGACCACCAACTTACACCATACACAAAAATAAAATCCAAATGGGTAAAGGATTTAAACATAAGACGGAAACTATAAAAATACTAGAGGAATCCACAGGCAGCACAATCTCAGATATATGCCAAAAGAACATTTTCACTGATACTGTTCCAAGGACATTGGAAGCTAAAGAGAAAATGAACAAATGGGTCTACATCAAAATAAAAAGCTTTTGCACTGCAAAAGAAACCATCAACAAAACAACAAGAAAGCCCACTGTATGGGAGAACATATTTGCCAAATTATCACTGATAAAGGTTTAATTTCCAACATCTACAGCCAACTTATATAACTTAATAAAAGGAAGATAAACGATCCTATAAAAAATGGGCAATGGACCTAAATAGATCCTTTTCAAAAGATGACAGAAGGAAGGCCAAGAGACACATGAAAACATGCTCAAAGTCACTAATTATCAGAGAGATGCAAATCAAAATGACAATGCGGTACCATCTCATACCTGTCAGAATGGCAATCATCAAAATCAACGAATGACAAGTGTTGGTGAGGATGCAGAGAAAAAGGAACCCTAGTGCACTGTTGGTGGGAATGCAGACTGGTACAGCCACTGTGGAGAACAGTATGGAGTTCCCTCAAAAAACTAAAAATGGAACTCCCAAATTACCCAGCAATCCCACTCTTAGGAATATATCCTAAGAAACTAGAAACACCAATCAGAAAACATTTATGCACCCCTATGTTCATAGCAGCACAATTTATAATAACTACAATTTGGAAACAGCCTAGGTGCCTGTCTGGAGATGAGTGGATCAGAAAACTATGGTACATCTACACAATGGAATTCTATGCTGCCATTAAAAGGAAGGAATTCTTACCATTTGTAGTAACCGGGATGGAACTGGAGAGCATCATGCTAAGTAAAATAAGCCAGTCAGTGAAAGAAAAACACCACATGATCTCACTCATTTATAGATAATAAATAACATTATAAACTGATGAGCAAAAAGATAGACACAAAGGCAGTAAAGCATTAAACAGACTGTGGTAAGGTTAGAGAGAGGTCGAGTAGATAAGAGATCAACCAAAGGACTTGTATGCATGCATATTAGCATAACCAATGGAACACAAGACACTGAGGGGTTAGGGTATGCCTAGGAGGTGGGGAGGGAACAATGGGAAGGTATGTTTACATGTAATACGTTAATAAAATTTTTTTTTAAAATATATTATGTTCACTTTCACATATCATGATCACTTTCTCCCATGGAATTAAATATCCTATTATGTTTTTTATTTACTTAGGCTGTAATTTACCAAACTAAAATTTTATTATTATTTATTTAAACTGCTTCCATTAAAAATAGCTTACACTTAGATGATAGTACCCCCGCACTGTCCTACATCCTGAACTATATGTAGATACACTAGGTTTACTCTCCAAGAGACATGAACATCCCATCATACAAAAAACAACTAAACAACAAAAGAACTTCTCACACATTTCCATATATTTGGTAATATCCAGTTGCCATTGTAAGAGGCAGTTCTTTATCATGTTTCTAAGTTTCTCCCAGTAACTTAGTAACTGGGAGATTAGGTTATATTTTTCTAATGTAAACAGAACTCTTCTTTCTATAAATAATTTCATCAGAATTATCATTTATTCAAATATTGTCTTACACTTTTAAAAAATCTATTCTTGTAAAAAGATTAAGACATGTTCATTTTCATCCCTATTTGTAGTTTTCTTCCTTTTAATTAAACAAATTAAATTATGCAACTTTTTGAAAGTGAGAATCAGGAGCATATATCTAGTGTTTGATCTATGTCATTTTTTCTCAATATCTAGCTCTTAAATTGATATATTAATTTGGTTTGTACTCTAAATTACTAATTTGTTTCTTTCTTTTCTGTATACTTTTCTTTATATTTATTTTATTCTTTTTCTAGTTTGGGTCTTAATATTTAGTTCATTTACTGTCACTATTGAGTCATCATCATCATGAAAACATTTGAAACTTCAAGCACTTTTCAAATGTCCTAATATTTAGTGTTGTTATTACTATTTTTAAATGTTATAATTTTAATTGTTTAATTCATGTGTTACTTAGAAGAGTAATTTTTAGTTTCCAGTAATTTGTTTTTGCTTTTATTATCTATATTTTTTAAATTTTTATGGAAACTTTAAATATAAACAGAAGTAGAGAAAATTGAAAGGAAATATATGCTCCCAATTCTCATCTTCAAAAATGAACATTTTACCAATTGTACTTTATCAATATCACTGCATAATCTTTTGCTCCTTCTGCCTATTTTTTAAAAATAAATCTGTATTGTTCAGATTATTACAATTGTTCCTCTATTTTTCCTCCATAGCTCCCCTCCACCGGGTTCCCACCCCACCCTCTGTCCTTACCTACCCCTGTACTGTCCTCATCCATAGATGTAAAATTTTTTTAATTAAATCTTTATTATTCAGATTATTACATTTGTTTCTCTTTTTTCCCCTCCATAGCACCCCTCCACGCAGCTCCCACCTTTCCCTCCCTCCCATTGATCTCATCCATAGGTGTATGATTTTTGTCCAGTCTCTCCCTGTACACCCCTCACTCCATTCCCCTTGAGAATTATCAGTCCACTCCCTTTCTGTGCTCCTGATTCTAGTATATTCACCAGTTTATTCTGTTGATCAAATTTTTAATTCACTTAATTTTTAGATTCACTTGTTGATAGATATGTATTTGTTGTTCATAATTTTTTGGCTTTTACATTTTTCTTCTTCCTCTTCTAAAAGAGTACGCTTCAGCATTTCATATAATACTGGTTTGGAGTTGATGAACTCCTTTAGCTTTTTCTTATCTGTGAAGCTCTTTATCTGCCCTTCAATTGTGAATGATAGCTTTGCCGGATAGATTATTCTTGGTTGTAGGTTCTTGCTATTCATCACGTTGAATATTTCTTGCCACTCCCGTCTGGCCTGCATCGTTTCTGTGGAGAAATCAGCTGACAGTCATATGGGTGTTCCCTTGTAGGTAATGAACTGTTTTTCTCTTGCTGCTTTTAATATTCTCTCTTTGTCTTTTGCTCTTGGTATTTTAATGATGATGTGTCTTGGTGTGTTCCTCTTTGGATTCCTTTTGTTTGGGGTTCTGTGTGCTTCCTGGACTTGTAAGTCTATTTCTTTCACCAGATGTGGGAAGTTTTCAGTCATTATTTCTTTAAATAGGTTTTCAGTATCTTGCTCTCTCTCTTCTGGCACTCCCACAATTCTGATGTTGGTACGTTTGAAGCTGTCCCTGAGTCTCCTTACATTATCTTTACATTTTTGGATTCTTTTCTCTTCTTGCTTTTCCAGTTGAGTGTTTTCTGGTACTTTATATTTCAATTTTTTTACTTGATTCTTGCCTTTCTCTAGTCTGCTGTTAGGACTCTGTATAATATTTTTTATTTCAGTCAGTGTATGTTTAATTTCTAGTTCCATCTCTAGTTGGTTCTTTTTCATCTCCTTTTGGGTCTCGCTAATTTTATCCAACTTTTCTATGATATTCTTGAAAAACCTTATAAGCGTGGTTTTGAACTAGATATCCAGTCGGTTTTTTCCCTCCATTTCTTTTCTTTGTGATCCCTTCCCTTGTCTCGCATTTTCACTATGCCGGGAAAACTTTTGTGTTGAATTCAGCCTTATGATAGCAGGCTTGCAAAACCGAAGAAGCCTCTATTGAGCTTGGGATGGGTGGAGTCTCAGGGCTTAAGGGACCACCTTGCCTTCCAGTTGGCCCCACCCTCCACAGCCCCTGAGTCTTACGTAACTGGGTAATCGCTGGAGTGGTCCTTGTGCGCACGCACCCGCAGTGCCTCCAGACCACTGCCTTTCCAGCTCCCCTGCACTCCAGGACAACACGAGTCTAGGTCTCCAGGGTTTCTCCCAAAACAGGGGCTTAGTGGAGTCAGAAGTGGCACAGTTGGGAGGGTCTGTCTCCCGCCCACTGGCAAAAGCCAGTTGCACAATCAGCAATCTGTCCCCTGAGCAGTGCCATGTGCGCTGCCACCAGCCCTCAGATCTTTTGCAACTCCCCTAAATTTCTGTGCACCTCTCCCTTTTCACAGTCCAAACTCCCCCTGTATGAGTTTCAGCTGGATCTGGGGTTTAGTGTCATAAGAGAAGGGGTTCAATGACGTTGGGTGTCTCTGTTTCCCTCCTGCCAGAGAAAGCCAGCCAGGTACTCTGGCACCCGCTCTCTCAGCGCTCGTGTCTCCGTACCTCAGCTTTTTGCAGTTCCTCTGGGTTTCTGTGAGCCCCTCTCTTTCCTTCTAGGTGTAGAACTTCCACTCAGCCAGCCTTCCTGTGGTTCTGGATGATGTCTGTTCTGTCTTTTAGTTTTAGTTTTGAAATTGTTGTGCGAGGCAGCAGTGTAGGTGTTTACCTATGCCGCCATCTTGGATTCTCCCACAGGTGTAAAATTTTTGTCCAGTCTCTTCCTGCACCTCCCACATCCCTTTCTCCATGAGAACTGTCAGTCCACTCCTCTCTATGCCCCTGATTCTATTATATTCACTTGTTTATTTTGTTCATCAGATTTTTTACTGACTTTAAGATTCACTTGTTGATAGATATTTGTTGTTCATAATTTTTATCTTTACCTTTTTCTTCTTCTTCCTCTTCTTAAAGAGTACCTTTCAGCATTTCATATAATACTGGTTTGGTGGTGGTGAACTTCTTTAGCTTTTTCTTAACTGTGAAACTCTTTATCTGACCTTCAATTCTGAATGACAGTTTTGCTGGGTAGAGTATTTTGGTTGTAGGTTCTTCCTATTCATCACTTTGAATATTTCTTGCCACTTCTGTCTGGCCTGCATAGTTTCTGTTGAGAAATCAGCTGAGAATTGTATGGGTGCTCCTTTGTAATGAACTGTTTTTCTCTTGCTGCTTTTAATATTCTCTTTGTCTTTTGCTCTTAGCATTTTAATTACGATGTGTCTTGGTGTGGTCCTCTTTGGATTCCTTTTGTTTGGGGTTCTGTGCACTTCCTGTACTTGTAAGTCTATTTCTTTCACCAGGTGGGGGAAGTTTTCAGTCATTATTTCTTTGAATAGATTTTCAGTATCTTGCTCTCTTCTTCTGGCACTCCCATAATTCTGATGTTGGTATGCTTGAGGTTGTCCCAGAGGCTCCTTACACTATCTTCACATTTTTGGATTCTTTTTTCTTTTCCCATTGCTTTTTGCTTCTTTGTATTTCAAATCTTTGATTTGATTCTTGCGTTCTTCTAGTTTGCGGTTGGATCTCTGTATATTAATTTTTTCAGTCAGTGCATGCTTAATTTGTAGTTGGTCCTTATTTCAGTGTAATGCTTAATTTTCTAGTTGGAACTTTTTCATATACTCAAAGGTCTCACTAAATTTATCAGCCTTTTTTAGAAAATTCTTGAAAAACTTTATAATTGTGGTTTTGATCTCTGTATCCAGCCATTTGCTTTCCTCCATTTCTTTCATTTGTGATCTGTTTGTCTCCACATTTTGGCTGCTTCCCTGAGTTGAGAGAGTGGCTTTGTGTGCTAGGTGTCCTATAGGGCCCAGTGGCTCAGCCTCCCCAGTTACCTGAGGTGGACACTCTTGGTGCACCTTTTTGTGGGATATGTGCTCAGTCTTGTTGTAGTTAACCCCTGACTGCTGTTGGTATCACTGGGAGGAATTGACCTCCAGGCCAATTGGGTGTGAGGATCAGCTGTGTCTATAATGGGAGAACTTTTGTGCTAGAGACACCCTTATAAGAAAAGACTTGCTTCAGTGGGGTTTTGGTGCTCACTGAGTCTGCCCCAAGTGTGTCCCTTATGAATCTGAGAAGTTGTAATCTGGATGGTCCCCCTCAGACCTCTGGGTACACTGGCTCTTGGATCTCCAAGGAGGTGCTAATATAGCCTCTTCCTGTGGCCACCCATCAGGAGCTATGGAGAGACCTGCAGATTTCTCTTCTTTGTTTGGGTTTTGGAGGTGCCCAGATGAGGCCCAGGTGTGAAGTAATGCAAGCTGCTGTGGAGCCTTGGACCTTCTTTTGGATGTTCTGGGTCTCATAGACTCAGCTGCAGTTTGTTAGGTAATTTTAAAATTCAAAGGACCAGGCCATTCATAGGCAAAAGCCTCTGCACTCAGCTTGGATGGGGTGGAGTCTCAGGGCAGAGTAAACATTGATGGCTTCCCGTCAGCCCTACCCTTAGAGGCCCCTGGTTCTCAGTGTCCTGCAGTAATCGCTATAAGCACCTCTGAGAGAAAGCCACCCTTGAGTTCTGCCCAATGCCAGACAGTCCAGTTTCTCCCTGAATGAGTCTGGGTCCACAGAGTCTCACCTGGAACTGGAGTTCAGAGCAGTAGGGAGCTTTTGTCTCCCTCCCAATTGAGAAAGCCAGCCACGTACTCAGTTGCCAGCCCTCTCCGTGAGTGTGCCTCTGTACCTCTGCCTTCCATAGCTCCTGTAAGTCTTAGTGTGTGCTTTTCTCTTTCATTCTAGTTGTAGAATTTTCAACAACTTCCTATGGTTCTGGATGATGTCCATTTTGTCTTTTAGTTGTAGTTTTGAAACTGTTATGCAAGGCAGCAGTTTAGGTATTTACCTATGCCACCATCTTGGTTTCCGCTCTGCCTATTTAAAAGTAGTTTATAGATATCACCTCATTTCACTTTGAATTAAAAAGCCAATCATGCCCTAGCTGGTTTGGCTCAGTGGATAGAGCGTTGGCCTGTGGACTGAGGGATCCCGTGTTCAATTTCAGCCAAGGACACATGCCTGGGATGTAGGCTCGATCCCCAGTTGGGGACGTCCTGGAGATAGCTGATCAATGATTCTCATCATTGATGTTTTTCCTCTCTCTCCCTCTCCCTTTCTTTCCGAAATCAATGAAGAAATATTTTTTAAAAGAGCCAATCACATTATTGCTATTACACCAAACAAAATTAACAAGAATTTCTTAATATCAACTAATATCCAGTCTATTTTTTTAAACATCGTCATCTGTCTTTATTTTTTAAAATATATTTTTATTGATTTCAGAGAGGAAGGGAGAAGGAGAGAGAGATAGAAATATCAATGATGAGAGAGAATCATTGATCAGCTACCTCCTGGACACCCATACTGGGGATTGAGAAACCTGGGTATCTGCTCTAATCAGGAAGCAAGCTGTGACCTCCTGGTTCATAGGTTGACTCTCAACCACTGAGCCAAGTTGGCCAGGACCCAGTCTCTTTTTAAAAAAAGATATTTTATTGATTTTTTTTTTTACAGAAAGGAAGGGAGAGGAATAGAGAGCTAGAAACATCAATGACATCAATGAGAGAAACACTGATCAGCTGCCTCCTGCACACCTCCTACTGGGGATGTGCCCACAACCACGGTACATGCGCCTGACTGGAATCAAACCTGGGATCCTTCAGTCTGCAGGCCAATGCTCTATCTGCTAAGCCAAACCAGTTAGGGCAGGCTCCAGTCTATTTAATGAAGGTTATATTAATAATACTAGCCTCAGAAAATAAAAGGTGCATGGGATCCATTTCAAAGGCTCCTTTACATTGACCTATTTTTTATTTGCATTGATCTATTTTATATTTCTAATATAAACATATTTACTTCAATAGCTCAAATGCCAGTGAAATTAAAAAACTCATACAATGGATATTTGGATAAAGACTTTCATGAAAATTACCTAAGACTTCAAACTTAAGCTGAAGACAGGTTTAAAAAAATTGGTTGTATATTAAATTATTTGTGACATTCAAAATAAAAAAATGCTTAAAAGGCAATTTAAAAACATGAATTTTGATGTAAACCTGACTGGGGAAAAATCCAGTTATAAATCCAGTTATAAAAGTCATTTTAAAGACAAATTGATAAGTCTCAATTTGAATATAACATACTTTATTACAGTGTTACTGATAATTTTCTTAGCTGTAATAAGGATATGATATTAATTTGAAGAATGAATTATTTTTAAGAGACAATGCTCAAGTTTTAGGGGTGATGTTTTATACTGTCTGTAACTTTCAAATGTTTTTGCCAAAAATATATATTTAAAAGCCATATATTTATACCTTATCTATCAAAAGACAGAGAAAACTTAATAGAAACTGAAGTAGAATTGACAAAACTGATAGCATTGTAGACAAACATGTTAAAATAGCTCTTATAAATATATGCCATATGCTCAGAAGTAGAAGAAAATATGAACATAAGGAGAGAAATGATACAAAATATTTAAATAAAACTTCTGGAGATGATAAATATAATGTTTAAAATGAATATGTTATATTCTCATTTATTAGAGAGAGAGAGAGAGAAGAATAGGATTAACAGCAGATTATAATTGCAAAGATCATGAATTTGAAGACAGCAATAAAAATTTCTTAAGTGAAATAGAGAACAGAGGAAAAAAAGGAGCATCTGTGACCCTTGGGACAATATTGCGTGGTCTTACATATGTGTAATTATAGACCAGATGAAAAGAGCAGGGGTCAGAAAAAAATATTTGAAGATTTAATTGAATATTTTCCAATCGTGGTGAAAACTATAAACTGATAGAGCCAAGAATCTCAATGAACAGAAGAATCAAGGCACATCATAATTAAATTGCCAATAATAATACAGATGAAAAAAATTAACAAAATGACATATTATATGGATTAATAAACAAAATGACAATAACAGACATCTTTTCTGAAACTACGCATCTTTCAGAAAGTAGTATTAGAGTGGAATAACCTTTCAAATTATAGGAAATAACCTGGCAACCTAAAATTCTCCAGCTAACATATCCTTTTAAAAAGATGAAATTAAGACTTTTTTAGATAAACAAAGCTGAAAGAATTCACTGTCAGCAGAATTGTCCTATAAAATATGCTGAAGGAAGTTTTAAAAAAATGTCTTTATTAAAAGTATTATATATGTCCCTTTTTTCCCCCATTGACCCCTTCTAGTACACATCTTTCCCTTGCCTTAGGCCTTCACCATCCTATTGCCAATGGGCTATGCATATATGCATAGAAGTTCTTTGGTTGATCTCTTCCCCCCAACCCCCCATACCCACTGAAAGAGTTTTTGAGTGTGTTTTTTTTTTTTCAGGTAAAAGGAAAATAATATCAGATGAAAAGTTGGACCATCACAAAGCTATAAATAATATCAGATATGGCCCTGGCTGGTTTTCTCAGTGGTTAGAGCAACAGCCTGTGCACTGAAGGGTCATGGGTTCAACTCCTGGTCAAAGGCATCGATTCATTCCCTATCCCTGGTTGGGGAGCATGTGGTAGACAACCAGTTAATTTGTCTCATCTCTCTCTCTCTCTCTTTCTCTCCCCCGCCCCCCGCCCTCCCTCTTACCTGCTCTCTTTGAAAAGCAATGCAAAAAATATCTGCAAGGTGTGGATTAAAAAAAAGAACACCAGAAATGTATTCCAAAAAAGATATATCTTCTGCTCTGCAGGTATGGCCCAGTTGGTTAAGCATCATCCCATGCACAAGGTTGCTGGTTTGATTTCTGGGTCATGGCACATGGCCAGCCCACTAGGGAGAGTGCTGGAGGCAGCTGATGGGTATTTCTCTCATTGATGTTCCTCACTCCTCTCTTCCTCTTTGAAATCAATAAAAACGTATTTGGGAAAAAAGAAATCTTTCAACTTAAGAAATCTCTTTAAAATATATTTGACCATTTAGCACAGCCAGTGTGGTTCAGTGATTGAATATCAACCTACGAACTAGGAGAGCATGACTCAAATCCCAGTCAGAGCACATGAATAGGTCTTGGGTTTGATCCCAGGTTGGGTGTGCAAGAGGCAGCTGATCAATGATTCTCTTTCATCACTGATGTTTCTGTCTCTCTCTCCCTCTCCCTTCCTCTCTGAAATCACTAATATTTTTAGAAAAAAGATAACTGACCATTTTTAAAACAAAAATAATAACAATGGATTATGGAGCTTATACATAGAAATAAAATGTTTTGACAACAATAATAGCAATGATGAAACGTGGACATGAAAATGTACTCTTATAGCCCTAGCTGGTTTGACTCAGTGGACAGAGTGTCGGCCTGTGAATTGAAGGGTCCTGGGTTCGATTCTGGTCAAAGGCACATGCCAAGGTTGTAGGCACAGTCCCCAGTGTGGGGTGTGCAAGAGGCAGCCAATTGATGATTCTCTTCATTGGTATTTCTGTCTCTCTCTCTCTCTCCCTCTCCTTTCCTCTCTGAAATGAATAAAAATTAAAAATTAAAAGTACTATTATAAAGTTTGTATAATATATATGAAGTTGTGTAATATTAAGTAATGGTAGGCTGTGACACCACAATAAGTGAGGTAAAATTGTTTTGTTCTCTACAGAATTATCAGTAAATGTACAATTTTTTTCCTGTGACGTTTCAGGCTCCAATGCCTTTGCATATGCTATTTCCTGTGGTAGAAATGCCTTCTCCTCTTGTTTACCCTTCCCTCTTCCTTTAAGTTTCTAAGATGTATTCATGTCTCTTCTTTTTATCCCGTTTCTCCTGTTTCTTTTCTTAATTATTTAATCCTCTGTTTCCAGAGAGTTTCATAAACAATTCTACTAGCACATATTTCATTCTATTATAAATTGTATTATATAAATAATCTGTGCCTGTTAGTTCTCAAAGTGGAAACTGTCTTTATTTCTACACATTCCCAGTAACTAGCATGGTGCCCATGCTTTATGTACAAAGCATTCCTTTAAACAGTCCTTGATGAGTTTTATACCAAATCTACTTTTATTCCTGCTCCTTTTACCAGAATACTGTCAGTCAGTTCTAGAATCTTCTCTCTCCGCTCTCCTGGTATAAGTTGTAAGAGAGATGAGTAGCCAGGTAAGCATTTGTACATGGCAAGGATCTTTTTACTATTTTTTAAATTCTCAAGGCTATATTCTAGTTATTTTAATATTTTTAAGTTTCTTAAATTATAAAGCACAAGTAAAGCTTACTTCTGCCATTAACTCTAATGGGGCCCGAGTATCCTTTTCTGGGCCACTGTCTTCATTATTTTCATCATAGGTATCATCTTCACCAGCATCTTTTGTTGACTCGGACAACTTATCA
>PVJN01056138.1:0-12867 GCA_004026805.1 Lasiurus borealis | reverse complement strand
AGATTTTCAAGCTCCTTTTATGAGCCAAAATTATCCTAGTACCCCAAAAAAAGTAAAAACACAACAAAGAAAGAAAATTATAGGTTAATATCCATGATGAACAGACATGCTAACATACTCAATAAAATATTATCATATTAGATTCAGCAATACATTTTAAAATAAAAAAGCATGATAAAGTGATATTTATTCTGAAGTTGCAAGGTCTATACAAAATTTGCAAATCAATAAATGTGTTACATAATATAAAAAAATAAAAGAAAAAAAATCACATGATCATATCAGTAGATGCAGGAAAACCATTCTATAATATCCAGAACCCATTTATGATAAAAACTCTGAACAAAGTGGGAATAGAGGAAACAACATCAATGTAATAAAGGCCATATTTGAAAAACCTATAATCACATTATACTCATATATAATATGAAATTTATAATATAAAAACTAAAGGTGTTTCCTTTAAGATCAGAAAAGAGAAAGGATTTCTGCTTTAACCACTCTTATTTGGCACAGTACTGTGATCAGACAACAAGAAGAAATAACAGGCATTCAAATTGAAAGAGAAGAAGTAAGACTGTCATTATTTACAGATGACATGATATGGTACATAGAGATCCCAAAACATTGAACCAAAAAGCTAAATATAATAAATGAATTTGGCAAAGTTGCAAGGCCATCCTAATGGGTATGCAGGGATATTTCATTTTTGTTTGGATTTGATTTCTCTAATGAATATTGATGTTGGGCATCTTTTAATAAGCTTTTTGGCCATTTGTATGTCTTTTTAAAAAATATTTTTATTGATATTTTATAGAGAGAAAGAGAGAGAGAGAGAGAGTTAGAAACATCAATCAACTGCCTCCTGCACACCCTCTACTGGGGATGCACCAGCAGCTGGCATCGAATCTGTGACCCTTCAGTCTGCAGGCTGATGCTCTATCCACTGAGTCAAACCAGTTAGGGTTGTATGTCTTCTTTAGATAAATATCTATTATAGTGTTTTGACCATTTTTTTAATCAGGCAATTTCATCTTGTTTTCTATTGTTGTTGGATTGCAGGATTTCTTTATATACCCTAGATATGTGTGTGTGTGTGTGTGTGTGTGTTTCAAATACTTTTTCTCATTTTGAAGGTTTTCACTCAGTTGATAGTTTTATTATAATATGAAATTTTATTTTCATATCTTGTTATAATGCAAAAACAGATTATTGCAGTGGATGTGTATATTTTATTAGTTGATCTCACTTTTTATTTTATTTTTATTAATGTATTACATGTATACATACATTCCCATTGCCTCCCCACTCCCATGCATGCCCTAACCCCCCAGTGCCTTGTGTCCATTGGTTATACTTATATGCATGCACACAAGTCCTTCAGTTGATCTCTGATCTACTCCATCTCTCCCTAACCTCCCCACCTGTAATTTGGCAATCTGATGCTTTACTGCCTCTGTATCAATCTTTTGTTCATCAATTTATAATGTTCTTTATTATCCATAAATGAGGGAGATCATGTGGTATTTTTCTTTCATTAACTGGCTTATTTCACTTAGCATAATGCTCTCCAGTACTATCCAGGTTGCTGCAAATGACAGCATAGTATTTCATTGTGTAGATGTACTATATATATATATATATATATATATATATATATATATATATATATATATATATATAGCAATAAGCAAGCAAGGATTTATTGAGCTGGTCCACACTCAGGACTGCGCTGTCTCAGGGGTATGCACCCCCTTTTAAAGATCCAAACCACATTTTTGTTGTTGTTCTAAATTCTGCCAACAGCCATGGGAGTGGGTTTCAGTGGGCCGCAACTGTTCCTGTTGATCCCCTAACCACATTCTACTAGACGTTGGAATGTGGACTTATTTTGTGAAAGCAGATTGTACAGAAGCAAAATTAAGCAAAGTTAATAATCTCTAAAGGTCATCTACAATTTCAACTCCTGGAGCCACTGAGTCAGTCAACAGGAATCAATCTTTTATGATTCTGGTCCTCAGGCATAGGAAAATAACTTTTGTGATGTGAGATGGATTTATGTGATCCTCCAGGTCTCAATCTGGAAGCTGAGGTAACTACTTCATTGTTTAAGCAAGTAGGTATGTATAGAAATCAGAATAGCAGGGTTAAAATTTAAAACAACAGTTTTTACCTGAGATGAATGCTCTTAAGGTCCTCTTTCATCTTTAGAAGATAATTTTAACTGAGGCTACATGAGCAATATCTGAAGCAAAATCTTAACCAAAATTTCCCTCCCCCTAAGCATCCTAGCAAGGAAGTCATCTCTAAAATTGTAAAGTTAAAGGTTTTGTCAGGTATTGCCTAAAATTAAAACAAAAATAAAAAAATCTATATTGTAAGGCAGAAAAATTCTGCTCAGAGAGTTACTAATTTAACAAGGGAAGGGCTTGATAATCTGAAAAGATGTTTTAAAACAAAGGAAAAAAAGAGAGGTCCCCACTATCCTAACACACACATGAAACAGACCTTCCTCCAGCTTATCCAAAGGCTCCTCAGTCATCCAACTCCAAGATTCCTGTACTCAGGATGCCACCACCTCTAAGGCACAGAACTTCGGGCTTTGCTTCTGAAATGGTGCAACCACAATATCATCATTTTCCCTTTCTTCAAGGTCAGAAAGATCCTAAACTGTAAGGATTTTGAAGTAAAGGTCCTTTCTAGAGTCTCAATGTAGACTTCAAAATTTTTTTCTTTAAATATAAAAACTAAGTTCCAGCAATTCCAGCTGTCAGATGAAGTGTCCTGTAGCTTCAAAATCAAGTAAGACTTGCAGATGAATTACTAGATATAAACAACTATTTTTATAGGCACCATACAAATACTGGAGAAAATTATGGACACCATCACCCAAGTCTATAAAATTATTATTAATTCTAGGCGGTGGATCAATACTCAGATACTTCCACTTCCAGGTCTCTCTTATCTCCTTACCACCTCCAGGTCTATTCTGGTCTCTAAAGTCTAGAATTTCAATGTTGAAAGGAGTCTCGTTAGTCAAAGAAAATCCAAAAAGTTTACCTTGGTGATTCTTTCTGACCAATCATTGAAAACAAAGTAGTAAATTGTCAGTTCTTAGCATTGGGAGCTGTTTAGGGCAAGGGCCTCATGTTGAACTGCCCTATGTCTGATGCCAAGATGAACCAAAAGACAAAAGAGACAGACCTAAGAATATCAAAAAATTGACACAGAGACTTATTTTTTAATACACCTGAAAGTTATCAATATCATTTTCATAGAATGATTATCAATATTAAATAGCATACAACATTTTAAGCAGTAAATTCATAGTAAACTGTAAGTAAGTATTATTTTCTAAGCCATAATATATTTCTGCATCATTTCCAGGGGACTTGACTACTTGAAATGTCATTGAACTCTGGTGGTGATAGTGATGATGGAAACACTTTAGAAACCCCTGCATATGGCAATTATAAGGTTATGGGTACCCAAAGGAAGTAAATTGTTTTAGTCATACCATCCTGTAGCTCCTGTTTGAGACTATAACCTGAAGAACAGAAAAAATGGACCTGCCACCAAGGTAGGAACTTAATTTACAGCACTCTCCTCCACAAGTTACTAATACGTGTTTTTTTTTAATCTTTATTATTCAGATTATTACATTTGTTTCTCTTTTTTCCCCTCTAAAGTTCCCCTCCACCCGGCTCCCACCCTTTCCTCTACCCTTACCTCCCTCCCATTGACCTGATTCATAGGTGTATGATTTTTGTCCAGTCTCTCCCTGTACACCCCTCATCCTTTCCCCCTGAAAATTATCAGTCCACTCCCTTTCTGTGCTCTCGATTCTATTATATTCACCAGTTTATTCTGTTGATCAAATCTTCAATTCCCTTAATTTTCAGATTCACTTGTTGATAGATACGTATTTGTTGTTCATATTTTTTTATCTTTTACCTTTTTCTTCTTCCTCTTCTAAAAGAGTACTTTTCAGCATTTCATATAATACTGGCTTGGATTTGATTAACTCCTTTAGCTTTTTCTTATATGTGAAGCTCTTTATCTGCCCTTCAATTCTGAATGATAGCTTTGCTGGATAGAGTATTCTTGGTTGTAGGTTCTTGCTATTCATCACTTTGAAAATTTCTTGCCACTCCCATCTGGCCTGCATCGTATCTGTTGAGAAATCAGCTGACAGTTGTATGGGTGCTCCTTTGCAGGTAATGAACTGATTTTCTCTTGCTGCTTTTAATATCCTCTCTTTGTCTTTTGCTCTTGGTATTTTAATTATGATGTGTCTCGGTGTAGTCTTCTTTGGATTCCTTTTAAATGGGGTTCTGTGTGCTTCTTGGACTTGTAAGTCTATTTCTTTTACCAGATGTGGGAAGTTTTCAGTCATTATTTCTTCAAATAGGTTTTCAGTATCTTGTTCTCTCACTTCTTCTGGCACCCCCATAATTCTGATGTTGGTATGCTTGAAGCTGTCGCAGAGGCTCCTTACATTATCTTCACACTTTTGTATTCTTTTCTCTTCTTCCTTTTCCAGTTGAGTGTTTTCTGATTCTTTATATTTCAAATTTTTGACTTGATTGTTGCCTTCCTCTAGTCTGCTGTTAGGTCTCTGTACAATATTTTTTTTAATTCAGTCAGTGTATGTTTAATTTTTAGTTGGTTCTTTTGCATCTCTAGTTGATTCTTTTTCATCTCATCTTGGGTCTCACTAAATTTATCCATCTTTTCTAGGAGATTCTTGAAAAACCTTATAAGCATGGTTTTGAACTCTATATCCAGTTGCTTGTTTTTCTCCTTTTTTTTTTTTTTTTTTGTGATCCCTTCCCTTGTCTCGGCATTTTCACTATGCAGGGAGAACTTCTGTGTTGGATTCAGCCTTATGATACTAGACTAGCAAAACTGCAGAAGCCTCTCTATTGAGCTTGGGATGGGTGGAGTCTCAGGGCTTAAGGGACCGCCTTGCCTTCCAGGCGGCCCTGCCCTCCACAGCCCTGGAGTCTCACGTGACTGGGTAATAGCTGGAGCAGTCCCTTGCATGTGCGTGCGCTTGCTCTTGCAGTGCCTCTAGACTGCTGCCTTTCTGGCTCCCCTGTGCTCCGGGACCATATGAGTCTGGATCCCCACGATTTTGCCCGAAACTGGGGTTTAGTGAAGTTAAAAGTGGCACAGTTGGGAGGGTCTGTCTCCCATCCACTCGTGAAAGCCAGTGGCACAATCAGAAGCCGGTCCTCTGTGCACAGTGCCATGCGCATCACCAGACTTCTGATCTTTTGCGACGCCCCTAAATTTCTATGCACCTCTCCCTTTTCACAGTCCAAACTCCCCCCGTATGAGTTTCAGCTTAATCTGGGGTTTAGTGTCGTAGGATAAGGGGTTCAATGCCTTTGAGAGTCTCCATCTCCCTCCCGCCAGAGAAAGCCAGCCAGGTCCCCGGCACTCGCTCTCTCAGCGCGTGTGTCTCCGTACCTCAACTTTTTGCAGTTCCTCTGGGTTTCTGTGAGCCTCTCTCTTTCCTTCTAGTTTTAGAAATTCAACTCAGGCAGCTTTCCTGTGGTTCTGGATGATGTTTGTTCTGTCTTTTAGTTGTAGTTTTAAAATTGTTGTACGAGGCAGCAGTGTAGGTATTTGCCTATGCCACCATCTTGGATTCTGAACCATAGATTTTTGATCCAGTCATCTGCTGACAGGCACCCAGGCTGTTTCCAAATCTTAGCTATTGTAAATTGTGTTGCTATGAGCTTAGGGGTGCATACATTCCTTCTGATTGGTGTTTCTATTCTCTTAGGATATATTCCAAGGAGTGGGATTACTGAGTCAAATGGGAGATCCATTTTTAGTTTTTTGAGGAAACTCCATACTGTTCTCCACAGAGACTGCACCAGTCTGCATTCCCACCAGCAGTGCATGAGGGTTCCTTTTTCTCTGCATTGTCACCAATACTTGCCATTTGTTGATTTGTTGATGATTGCCATTCTGACAGCTGTGAGATGGTATTGCATTGTCATTTTGATTTGCATCTCTAGGATAATTAGTGACTTTGAGCATGATTTCATGTGTTTCTTGGCCTTCCATCTTCTTTTGAAAAGATTCTATTTAGATACATTGCCCATTTTTTTATTGGATCATGTTTCTTCCTTTTATTAAGTTGTATAAGTTGCCTGTAGATGTTGGAGATTAAAGCTTTATCAGTGATAACATTTGCAAATATGTTTTCCCATACACTGGACTTTCTTGTTTGTTGATTTTTTCTTTTCTGTGCAAAAGCTTTTTATTTTGATATAGTCCCATTTGTTTATTTTCTCTTTAGCTTCCATTGCCCTCAAAGCAGTATCAGTTAAGAAGTTCCTTCTGTATATGTCTGAAGGATTCCTATAATATTTTTCTGCCTGTGGATTAATCTAGTGTTTTTATGGTTTCCCATCTTATGTTTAAGTCCTGTATCCATTTGGAGTTTATTTTTGCGTATGGTATAAGTTGGTGGTGTAATTTCATTTTTTTTTTTGCATGTATCTGTCCAATTTTCCCAACACCATTTATTGAAGATACTTGTCTTGCTTCCATTGTATGTTCATGCCTCACTTGTCAAATATTAATTAAGTGAAGTGGTTTGGGTTGATATCTGGGTTCTCTGTTCTATTCCACTGGTTTGTGTGTCTGTTCTTTTGCCAGTATCAGGCTGTTTTGAGAACAGTGGCTTTGTAATAAAGCTTGAAATCTGGTATTGAGATCCTACCTACTTTATTCTTCTTTCTCAGGATTGCTGTGGTTATTCGGGGTCTTTTTTGTTGTTGTTCCAGATGAATCCTTGGAGAGTTCTTTCTATGTCTGTGAAATGTGTTGTTGGTATTTTAATGGGGAGTGCATTGAATCTATAGATTGCTTTTGGTAGAATGGACATTTTAATGACATTGATTCTCCCAGTCCATGAGTATGTGTGCTCTTCCATCTGTTTATGTCTTCCTCTATCTCCTTTTTCAGTATCCTGCAGTTTTCTGCATATACGTTTTTAACTTCCTTAGTTAAGTTTATTCCTTAACTTACCTTATTATTATTTTTTTTTGGTATGATGGTAAATGAGATTGCTTTTCTAGTCTGTCTTTCTGTAAGTTCACTATTAGTGTATATAAATGCCATAGATTTCTCGGCATTAATTTTGTATGCTGCTACATTGCTGAATTAATTTATTAAGTCTATTAATTTTTTGATGGAGTCTTTTGGGTTTTTTATGTACAGTATCATGTCATCTGCAAATAAGGACAACTTTACTTCTTCTTTTCCAATTTGGATGCCTTTTATTTCTTTTTCTTGTCTAATTGCAATGGCTAATACTTCCAGTACTATGTTGAACAGGAGTGGTGCGAGTGAGCATCCCTGTCTTGTTCCTGTTCTTACGGGAAATGGTTTTAGTTTTTGTCTATTAAGTATGATATTAGTTGTGGGTTTATCATATATGGCTTTTATGATGTTGAGGTATGATTCTTCTATTCCCACCTTGTTAAGAGTTTTTATTAAGAAAGGGTGCTGTATTTTGTCAAATGCTTTCTCTGCATCAATTGATATGACTATGTGATTTTTATCTCTCAATTTGTTTATGTGATGTATCTTGTTTATTGATTTGCAGATATTTTACCATTCTTGCATTCCTTGGATAAATCCTACTTGGTCATGGTGTATGATCTTTCTGATGTATTGCTGGGTCCGATTTGCTAGAATTTTGTTGAGGATTTTGGCATCTATGTTCATGTGGAATATTGGCCTGTAATTCTGTTTCTTTTTCTTTATTTATTTTTCTGTAATTCTCTTTCATTGTGTTGTCTTTATCTGGTTTTGGTATTAGGGTAATTATGGCTCATAGAAGGTGCTGGAGGTATTCCTTCTTCTTGAACTTTTTGGAATAGTCTGAGGAGGATAGGTTTTAATTCTTCCTTGAACGTTTGGTAAAATTCCCCTGTGTAGTCATCTGTCTCCGGGCTTTAGTTTGTTGAAAGCTTTTTGATGACTGCTTCATTTTTTTCCCCATAGTTATTAGCCTATTGTGATGTTTATATTCTTCCTGATTTAGTTTCAGAAGGTTATATTTTTCTAGAAATAAGTCCATTTCTTCTAGGTTGTCTAGTTTGTTGGAATAGAGTTGTTCACAGTATTTTTAAACAATCCTTTGTATTTCTGTGGGGTCTGTTGTTATCTTACCTCTTTCATTTCTGATTTTGTTTATTTGAATCCTCTCTCTTTGCTTCTTGGTGACTGTAGCTAGAGGTTCATCCATCTTGTTTATCCTTTCAAAGAACCAGCTCTTGGTTTTGTTGACTTTTTTTGAATTGTTTCTTTGGTCTCTATGTCATATATCTCTTCATTGATCTTTACTGTTTCCTTCCTTCTGCTTACTGAGCTTTTCTTGTTGCTCTCTTTCTAGCTTTTTGAGTTTCAGGGTTAGGTAATTTATTACTACTGTTTCTTGTTTTTGTGTTTTTTTTTTCTTTCAGTAGGCCTGTAGAGCTATGAACTTCCCTCTCAAGACTGCTTTCAGAGACTCCAAGATGGTGGCATTAGTAAACACCTACACTGCTGCCTCACACAACAATTTCAAAACTACAACTAAAAGACAGGATGGACGTCATCCAGAACCACAGGAAAGCTGGCTGAGTGGAAATTCTAAAACTAGAAGGAAAGAGAGAGGCTCACAGAAACACAGAGGAGCTGCAAAAAGTTGAGGTACGGAGACGCGCATGCTGAGAGAGCGGGTGCCGGAGTACCTGGCTGGCTTTCTCTGGTGGGAGGGAGACAGAGACTCCCAATGGCATTGAACCCCTTATCTTATGACACTTAACCCCAGATCCAGCTGAAACTCATACGGGGGGAGTTTGGACTGTGAAAAGGGAGAGGTGCATGGAAATTTAGGGGAGTTGCAAAATATCAGAGGACTGGTGGTGTGCACGGCACTACTCCGAGGACAGATTGCTGATTGTGCTGCTGGCTTTTGCGGTTGGGCAGGAGACAGAACCTCCCAACTGTGCCACTTCTGACTCCACTAAGCCCCTGTTTCAGGCGAAACCCTGGAGACCTAGACTTGGGTGGTCCTGGTGCATAGGGGAGCTGGAAAGGCAGTGGTCTAGAGGCACTGTGGGCGTGCATGTGCTCATGCACAAGGACCACTCCAGTGATTACCCAGTCACGTGAGACTCATGGGTGTGGAGGGCAGGACCGACTGGAAGGCAGGGCGGTCCCTTAAGCCCTGAGACTCCACCCATCCCAAGCTCAACAGAGGCTTCTTCGGTTTTGCAAGTCTGATATCATAAGGCTGAATTCAACACAGAAGTTTCCCTGGCATAGTGAAAATGCCGAGACAAGGGAAGGAATCACAAACAAAAGAAATGGAGGGAAAAAAATGACTAGATATAGAGTTCAAAACCATGCTTATAAGGTTTTTCAAGAATTTGCTAGAAAAGTTGGATAAAGTTAGCGAGAGCCAAGAGGATATGAAAAAGACCAACTAGAAATTAAACATACACTGACTGAAATAAAAAATATTATACAGAGTCCTAACAGCAGACTAGAGAAAGGCAAGAATCAAGTCAAAAATTTGAAATATAAAAAAGCAGAAAACATTCAACTGGAAAAGCAAAAAGAGAAAAGAATCCAAAAATGTGAAGATAATGTAAGGAGCCTCTGGGACAGCTTCAATCGTACCAACATCAGAATTGTAGGGGTGCTAGAAGAAGAGAGAGAGCAAGATACTGAAAACCTATTTAAAGAAATAATGACTGAAAACTTCCCACATCTGGTAAAAGAAATAGACTTACAAGTCCAGGAAGCACACAGAACCCCACATAAAAGGAATCCAAAGAGGACCACACCAAGACACATCATAATTAAAATACCAACAGCAAAAGACAAAGAGAGAATATCGAAAGCAGCAAGAGAAAAGCGGTTAATTACCTACAAGGGAGCACCCATACGACTGTCAGCTGATTTCTCAACAGAAACGATGCAGGCCAGATGGGAGTGGCAAGAAATATTCAACGTGATGAATAGCAAGAACCTACAACCAAGAATAATCTATCCAGCAAATCTATCATTCAGAATTGAAGGGCATATAAAGAGCTTCACAGGTAAGAAAATGCTACAGGAGTTCATAAACTCCAAACAAGTATTATATGAAATGCTGAAAGGTACTCTTTTAGAAGAGGAAGAAGAAAAAGGTAAAAGCCAAAAAATTATGAACAACAAATACATATCTATCAACAAGTGAATCTAAAAATTAAGGGAATTAAAAATTTGATCAACAGAATAAACTGGTGAATATAATAGAATCGAGAGCACAGAAAGAGAGTGGACTGATAATTCTCAGGGGAAAACGGGGGAGGGTTGTACAGGGAGAACTGGACAAAATCATACACCTATGGATGAGATCAATGGGAGGGAGGTAAGGGCAGAAGGAAGGGTGGGACCTGGGTGTAGGGGTGCTATGGAGGGAAAAAAAAACAAATGTAATAATCTGTAATAAAGATTTAATCTAAAAAAAAAGACTGCTTTCAATATATCCCGTAGATTTTGGATTGTTGATTTTTTATTTTCATTTGTTGCCATGATAGTTTTTATTTCTTTGTTGATCTCTCTTATTACACAGTCATAGTTTTATAGCATGCTGGTTAGTCTCCATGTGCTTAGTTTCTTTGAATTGTTTTTATTGTAGTTGATTTCCAGTTTTATGCCACTGTTATGGTTTCTATCTTTTTGAATTTGAAGATACTTTGCCTATGACCCAACATATGGTCTATCTTTGAAAATGACCCATGTGCACTTGAAAAGAATGTATGTCTTTGGGATGAAATGTTCTGAAGATGTCAATTAACTCCACCTGGTCTAGTGATTCATTTAGTATTGATGTTTCTTTGCTGATTTTTTGTTCAGATGATTGATCCAGTGATGAGAGTGGGGTATTAAATTCTCCTACTACGATTGTATTGCTGTCAATCTCACCCTTGATAAACTCCAGAAGTTTTTTTTATATATTTGGGTGCTCCTGTATTGGGTGCATATATGTTTACCATAGTTATTATTTCTTGTTGGATTCCTTTCTTTAGTATTATGAAGTGGCCTTCAGTATCTATTGTTATGTCCTTCACTTTGAGATCTAATTTGTCAGATATAAGTATTGTTATCCAGCATTTTTTTCATTTCCATTCACCTGAAAAACCATTTCACATCCCTTCACCCTCAGTCTGTATGCATCTTTTTTTCTGAGATTGGTTCCTTGTCGACAGCAGATATATGAGTCATGTATTCTTATCTAATCAGTTACCCTATGTCTTTTTTTCTATCATTTTATTTATTTTTAATTTTTTATAATTTTTTTCTTTTTTCTCTATTTTTTCTTTTATTAAATGTTTATTATTCAGATTATTACATTTGTTTCTCTTTTTTCCCCTCCATAACTCCCCTTCACCCTGTTCCCACATCTCCCCATACTCTTACCTCCCTCCTGTTGACCTCATCCATAGATGTATGATTTTTGTCCAGTCTCGCCCTGTGGTCACCCCTTTCCCCCTGAGAATTATCAGTCCACTCCCTTTCTGTGCTCTCGATTCTATTATATTCACCAGTTTATTCTGTTCATCAGATTTTTAATTCTCTTAATTCACTTGTTGATAGATATGTATTTGTTGTTCATAACTTTTTATTTTTTACCTTTTTATCTTCCTCTTCTAAAAAAGTACTTTTCAGCATTTCATATAATACTGGTTTGGAGTTGATGAACTCCTTTAGCTTTTTCTTATCTGTGAAGCTCTTTATCTGTCCTTCAATTCTGAATGATAGCTTTTCTGGATATATTATTCTTGGTTGTAGGTTCTTGCTATTCATTACGTTGAATATTTCTTGCCACTCCCGTCTGTTGAGAAATCAGCTGACACTCGTATGGGTGCTCCCTTGTAGGTAATGAACTGTTTTTCTCTTGCTGCTTTTAATATTCTCTCTTTGTCTTTTGCTGTTGGTATTTTAATTATGATGTGTCTTGGTGTAGTCCTCTTTGGATTCCTTTTATATGGGGTTCTGTGTGCTTTCTGGACTTGTAAGTCTATTTCTTTTACCAGATGTGGGAAGTTTTCAGTCATTATTTCTTCAAATAGGTTTTCAGTATCCAGCTCTCTCTCTTCTTCTGGAACCCCTATGATTCTGATGTTGGTGTGCTTGAGGCTGTCCTAGAGGCTCCTTACATTGTTTTCACAGTTTTGGATTCTTTTTTCTTCTTGCTTTTCCAGTTGAGTGTTTTCTGATTCTTTTTATTTCAAATTTTTTACTTGATTCTTGCCTTCCTCTAGTCTGCTGTTAGGTCTCTGTATAATATTTTTTATTTCAGTCAGTGTATGTTTAATTTCTAGTTGGTCCTTTTCCATCTCTAGTTGGTCCTTTTCCATCTCTAGTTGTGTTTTTTTTTTCATCTCCATTTGTTTTTTTTTCTATCACCTTTTGGGTCTTGCTAACTTTATCCATCTTTTCTAGGTATTATTGAAAAACCTTATAACTGTGGTTTTGAATTCTATATCCAGTAGTTTGTTTTCCTCCATTTATTTTGTTTGTGATCTCTTCCTTTTTTTTTATTATTATTAATTTTTTATACATGTCTCCCCATGCCCACCTCCCTCCCAGGCATACCCCAACCCCCCCTGTGTCTGTGTTCATTGGTTATGCTTATATGCATGCATACAAGTCCCTTGATTGATCTCCCATCTACCCCACCTAACTTTAATCTTCCTGCTATAATTTCAGTCTGTTTGAGGCTTTACTGCCTCTGTATCTATCCTTTTGTACATCAGTTTATAATGTTCTTTATTGTCCACCAATGAGTGAGATCATGTG
>PVJN01056137.1:0-12868 GCA_004026805.1 Lasiurus borealis | reverse complement strand
CACCATCACCATCACCACCCACCACCACCACCATCACCACCTCCATCACCACCCATGACCACCCACCACCACCACCAAGGCCGCCAGGGCAGGGAGGGAGAAAACAGAGACGCCTTGTTAGCGGGTGGAGCAGAGCACCAGCGGGTTCCCAGCAGCCCGACTGGAGAAGTTGGGAGCTTCCTCCCACCAGGATGACCGCCTGACCCAGCTCTCAGCTGCAGCTTTGGAGGACCCCCCGGCCCCAACGCCCCGCTCCAGCAAAGCAGTTACGGGGAGGGTGGCCTGGGCAGAGGTGGCCCTGCTCCTAGGCCACCCCCGGCCTGAGCGCCTGTGGAGGACTGACAGGGAAGAGGACGAGCACCGTGCTCCCTCGGGGGCCTCCACCCACACTCCCCCCGGCGAGTGCTGCTCACCGCATACGGCCAACGCACCGCAGACCACCCAGCAGCCAGCTGCGGTACTAGGCGCCGGGCATGCTAGGAGGCCCTTTCTCAGCAGCGGCAACTGTTTCCGGAAACAGGCAGCTCCGGGCAGGGAGTGTGCCCCAGAGGGGGCTCACAATGCATCTGAAACCCTCAGACTGACCAACATCCTCATCGATGTTTCCAACTCTCTATCCCTCTCCCTGCCTCTCTGTAAAATCAATAAAAATATATCTTTTTAAAGTGTATCACTTTAAACTCCCATAACAGAAGAGAACTTAAACCAAGATCCTAAGCTTCGATCTTAAGAAACCAGAAAAAGGGCAACTAAACTCAAAGCAAGCAAAAGAAATAGAAAAGAAAAAACAAAGATTAGAGTGGAAGTAAGTGAAATAGAGAAGAAAAAGCAATAGAGTAGCAACAAAATCAAGTTACTTCTCTGAAGCGTCAACATAACTCAGACACCTCTGGCCACACTGACCAAGAGAGCGAGAAGAGACTGAGAAATGGGAGAGAAAGATGACATGCCGCCCTCTAACACGGAGAGGGCTGTGAAGGGCACTACAGGCAGCAGATGCCAACCACGGAGATGTCCTATGTGAAGCAAGTGCCACACAAGGAGGCAAATGTTTTAGTGGTGGAGGGTCCCGCTTTCAGGCCGTGAGGGAAACACACCTCTGCAGTGCCACAAAGCAGAGCGAACAAAACAAAACGAGGTCTCTGTGATCGGCAACCAAGAGAGCCAACTTGAAGGAAGGACTTGAATTCCACAAAGAAAGTATCTGCCCGGCTAATAAGCTCATCAGAAGATGCTCAACTTCACAGATCCTCACCCACACAATGAGGCCACCTCACACTCCGAGGCCGCGCCAGAGAGAGCCAGAGAGCCGTCAGGTGCGGGAGCTGGGCCCAGCCTGCTGCTGGGAAGTCCCCGTGCGTCACGTGGGGAAACCATTCCTCACCATCCCAATGCCGTGCCCGCCCGAGAATTAGAGCCGAGTCCACACAAAGCTCGTGCTCGGCTAGTCACCGCGGCATCCTTCACGCGGACAAAAGTCCATCTATGACAGATGAACCGAACGGCCATGTCCAACGGCCTCCGGAAGGACACAGCTGTCCATCGCCAGAGCCGGTGCCTGGAGCGCGAGGCCCAGGCAGCTTCCGGCAGCCCCAGGCCCTCAGCAGAGTGAGAAGGACCGGAACCGGCCGGAGGCAGCGGACTCACTCCCTGTCTTTACAGCAACTAAAGGCCCTGAGCGGGAACCAGAAGCAGCAGTAGGAAGGCAAGCCCCCAGGTACAGCCAGCGTCTCCGCCCCACGGCAACAGGCATCGCTTCGCAGGACGCTCACACGGTGCCGGCACACAGCGCCACGGCGGAGCCGCAGTCAGACCAAAGCAGCAGCGGCTACCAGCTGCCTGGCGAGCGGGGCAGCAGCCCGAGGACTCGCGGCCGAGGGGTGCTGCCCACCCCAGACTGCCTGGCAGAGGGCACTCCGGGCGCCCCGGGTTCGCAGCTGAGACTGTGTGCAAGCAGCAAGCCGGAGGTGAACTGCTTCTCTGCCTCTTAAAGGAGTCCTACTTGCTGGCTGTGCACACTGTGCTCCAGACCTCAGCCTGCCTGGCAAGATTCACCTCCTCTTCCCTTCTGCGAAAGGAAGGAATCGGGACAGTCACCCTACCTGGTTGGTAGGGTTGTTGTACGCATTAAAGGGAACACCCCATATAAGTCACTGGAAGAGCACCTGACTCTAATACACAGACTCCAATACGTATAACCCATGTGCCAATGGAAAAACACCAACAGCCGCCACCATGATTACCACACTCCCTGGTCCCTGCCACACGAATAACTAGATCCCAGGACACCGTGTCAGACTCGAGTCTGGAAGAGAGCTGACCCCGTCCCCTGCCGCACTGGACAGGGAACGGAGGCAGAACACACCCGGTTCCTCTCCGCTGCTGTGTCTGCCCCCAAAGCCCCTGCTGCAATGCCCAACACCCCACCCAGTCCTTACTTTTTATCTTATTTTTTAGGTAGAGGTATGGGGCCCTAAAGAGAGTTCCCGGAGTTTTCTCCGAATATCGGGAGAAGCCTGGGTTAAAAACTGGTGTCATGCCCAGCCGGTGTGGCTCGGTGGTTGAGCATGGACCTATGAACTAGGAGGTCACAGTTCGATTCCTGGTCAGGGCACCTGCCCGGATTGCGGGCTTGATCCTCAACATGAGGGATGTAGGAGGCAGCCAATCCATGATTCTCTCTCATCACTGATGTTTCTCTCTCTCTCCCTGTCCCTTCCTCTCTGAAATCAATAAAAAGATGTATTAAAAAAAAACTGGTGTCATAAGACTAGCTAGCCTGCCTCTGAGCCAGGATCTAGGTTAGCGTGTTTCATCTCTCCAGGAAGGCAGTGGAGCTCCCGAGGGCCCTGCCTTGTAAGTGTGACCTTGGTGTAATTAATGGGCTGAGGTGGGCTCTGGGCATTCCCTCCAGGAGGCCCATGAGGAATGATGCCAGCTCCCGGCCCCCGGCTCCCTGGGGGCGGTTACAGGCCCACAGGGATCAGTGGCTAGCAGAGCAGTGATTCCTGCAGGGAATTGGGGTTTGTCACATGCATGCCATCACACATTGCAAAAGCACCCAGAAGCCTGACCGGTGTGGCTCAGTGGTTGAGTATAGATCTATGAACCAGGAGATCATGGTTTGCATCCCAGGCAAGGGCACATGTCCAGGTTGCAGGCTTGATCCCCAGTAGGGAACGTGCAGGAGGCAGCTGATCCATGATTCTCTCTCATCACTGATGTTTCTCTCTCTCTCCCTTCCTCTCTAATATCAATAAAAATATAAAACAAGCCCTGACTGGTTTGGCTCAGTGGATAGAACGTCGGCCTGCGGACTGAAAGGTCCCAGGTTCGATTCCGGTTAAGGGCATGTACCTTGGTGGTGGGCACATCCCCAGTAGAGGGCTTGCAGGAGACAGCTGATCGATGTCTCTCTCTTATTGATGTTTCTAACTCTATCCCTCTCCCTTCCTCTCTGTAAAAAATCAATAAAATATATTTTTAAAAAACACAAAATAACCAAAAACCATAGTGGCACTTATCATCATCAGTCACTGGAGAAATGCACAATTAAACACACAGCACACCTACCAGAATGGCAGGCCTAAAACAAAAGGACAAATGACACCACATGTTAGCCAAGCTGACACGTGTTACACTGGTGACAAGGCACCCACCACCCGACACACACACACATCCTGTGACTCAGCACCCGCTCCGAGGCACACTCAGACAGAAACGCACAGGATGTTCACCTCGCGTGCCTGAACACCCCAAACCGGACACAGCCCCCTGCCCGGGGACGGCACAAGGAGGAAGAGGCGCTACTCCAGGGAGTGCACCGCAGGAGAAGGAACCCGCCCAGGGCCACGGGCCACCTCCCCAAAGTGCTGCTGACCCAGCACACTGCACGGCACCCTTTACCCCGTTCACAACGGCAGAACGAGCGCGGCATCAGAAGCCAAGATGGCAGTTACCTGGGGAAGTACAGGACAGACCCCAAGGGCCCAGGTGGTTCTGGTAACGTCCCCTGCTTGACTGGAGACATGTATGAAGATATACACAGAACATGTGCATTTCTCCACAGTATTGTGTCATACAGTAAAAAATTTCCCCCAAAATGCAATCTGACACTTTGGTTAAATGCCTGCTGTTACTGAACCCGTAAAGGGATGTGTCTCGGCTTCTGTGAGGAGGGGCTCAGGACACAGGCCCACAGCGAGGCGGAGGCAGCAACCAGCCCGCCCTCAGCCTAACACCAGCTTGGAATCTGCGGGGAGGGGACAAGCTGACCTCAAGGATGGGACTTATCTTAACCAACTCAGCACGCCTTTCCCGCCACTCGGGTCGGTCAGCCCTCCAGGCTCCCTCAGGCCAGCACCGAGGAGGCTCTGGGAGTCAGGTGCTTGCAAGACCCAGAACCCGTGTCTCTTTCCCCACAGGAATTCTACTTTACTGGAGGCCCGGTGTGCAAAATTCTGCACAGGTAGAATCCCTAGGCCTGGCCAGTGACCAAAGCCGATCTGTGGGTCAAATGACGGGGCAATCGGGGCCCCCTCCTCTGCCTCCCCTCAACCACCTGCCTTGGCCAGCCTGGCGCCACTGCTCACCAGCCCCGCCCCCCACTGCTGCCAGTCACCAGCAAGGCAATGGGGGGTGGAGGGGCAGTGTAAGCCCACTCTCTGACCAGTCCCGCCCCCCACCACTGCAGGTCACCTCCCTCTGTGGGGTGACGGGTGGGGTGGTGGCCCCTCTCTGCTCCCACTGGCACCCCCCTTGGCTGGCCTGGGGCTTGCAGGCTGGGGACAGCTCCTGGGTTGAGCATCTGCCCCCTGGTGGTCAGTGCACATCAATAGCGACTGGTCAGTCCACCATTTGGTCGCTTTGCATATTAGGCTTTTATTATACAGGATGGTAACAGAGCAGTTTTTCCTTGTAGAAGTATTCCAGCTAATAAATGGAGATAGACTGACATTTTGCAACCCCTGATGAGTTAATGGCTCTGAGCAATAGCATAAATGATTGTTAACATCACAAAACCATCTCATTGTGCCTGATTAAGAAACTCAACACTGTACCAGTTACTACATATTCTTGCTAAAACAATTTTTTAAAGACAAACTTACATCTGAGGGAGCCTCTAGCCCAAGGCTGTCCAACCAAAACATAATGTAAGCCACAACCTGAGCCACGTATGTAATTTTAAATTTCCTGGTGACCACACTTTAGAAACACAAATTACTTTCAATAATATTTCATCTAACCTAATGTAGCCAAATGGCAGGCAAACAGCATTTCACAGCAGTAATGAGACGTCCCCCTTTTCCCACGAAGTCTTCAAAACCTGGTGTGGATGTGGCCCTTCCACCTCCCCGCTCACACCAACCACACGCGTTCAGCTGCTCTGTGGCCACAGGAGCTGGCAGCCGCCTCCCTGGGAGGCAGCCGCTCCATCTCCGGCTTCGCTGACGGGAAACGCCGAGGAGAGAAGAGCGTGTTAAACACTGGGAGGATGCAATCAGCAACACGAAGGGTATGGGGAAGTCTGGGACAAGCCAACCATTATCTTCAAGACTTAATTGCAAGGAAAAGATAAATACATGGGATTCAATACATCAAGTTTTTTGAGAGACATCTATCCAGGGCAACGAATAGACCATACTCTGTTCCTAATTTAAAATGAAATAAAAGTCAGGACAAAGACGGGGTATTCAGTGACTGGAATATGAGTATTGGCTGAGAGAGTCACAGATGAAGCATGTCCGAGAACTGCCTCAAAGTGGCTGAGGGAGGGGAGCCGCCGTGAGCAGGAACTATGGCAGGACAGGCGCTGGCCCTCGTCCTCCCACATCTGGCAGCTCTGAGAAGTCCCACAGACAGACAGACAGGACTGCAGACACACTGCCTGCGTGTGCACCATCGTCACGGCCCTGGTGGTTGCAGAGAGCAGCGAGGGGCTAGAGGACAAAGGAGGGAGACGGTTCGCTCTGTAAGTTTTTAACGGTGCAGCTCCAGCATTCTCTACTCCAAAACTCAAACTCCAACTCCAACCCTCAGCTCCACCCACGGGCCGCTCTGCAGCCCCACCCATTTCCAGGCCCAGCGCACCCACTGACCCCTGCTCCCCACTGTCTTCCTTCACGCCCCTCGCCACGGCACCGGCATCTGGTACAAAGACGTTCCCTGGCTAACATCCCTAAAGGACTGCTTAGCCACTTGTTGCCATGGCGACGTGGCCTTATAGGACCAGTCCTTGCCTCTCCAGGCCACCTCATGCCACTCGCCCTTTCTGACCCAGTAAGTGAACTGAAGGGGGACGTCCCCGCAATGCACACCCACAGGCCAGTAAGTGCCGAGAGGCGGGAACGGTGCGAGGAGGGTGCAGGGGGCACACACACGCTCGCTGATCACAGCCGGCCCGTGGGGCGCAGAAGAAACACGGCATAGCTGGCATTCTTGAGTTTCTTAAGTCTCAATTTTCTACATTTGCTAAAATTGGAACCTTTTATTTAAAATGCACATACCAGCCCTAGCCCAGTGGTCAGCAAACTCATCAGTCCACAGAGCCAAATATCAACAGGACAACGGTTGAAATTTCTTTGGAGAGCCAAATTTTTTAAACTTAAGCTTCTTCTAACACCACTTCTCCAAAACAGACTCACCCAGGCCGTGGTATTTTGTGGAAGAGCCACACTCAAGGGACCAAAGAGCCGCATGTGGCTCACAAGCCGCAGTTTGCCAGTTTGGCTCGGTAGATAGAGCATCGGCCTGCGGACTGAAGGGCCCTGGGTTCAATTCCGGTTAAGGGCATGAACCTTGGTTGTAGGTACATCCCCAGTGGGAGGTGTGCAGGAGGCAGCTGATCGACGTTTCTCTCTCATTGATGTTTCTAACACTATCCCTCTCCCTTCCTCTCTATATTTTTAAAAATAGTAAAACAAAATGTGCATACTAAAAAAATAAAAATGTGCACACTATGCCTCACCCCTCCAACTCCTGCCCCTTCGCCTGCATGACCTGGACCGACACGTCCTCCGGCTCTTGTCCAGCGGCGGCCCTCAGGCCCGCTCAGGCCTTTCCTTGTTGACTCTTCACAGACGCCACTCACTTCCTGCTCGGCAACATTGCTGCTGTCACACGGGGACTCATCTCCAAAGCATGTGTACCTTCTTACACAATCCCTCAAACAGCCCTTCGCCCACAGAAGGGCTTTGTACGTGCTCACAGAGCCCTTACAACAGTGGTCGGCAAATGGCGGCTCTCGAGCCACAGGCGGCTCTTTGGCCCCTTGAGTGTGGCTCTTCCACAAAATGCCACGGCCCGGGTAAGTCTGTTTTGAAGAAGTGGCGTTAGAAGAAGTTTAAAAAACGTGGCTCTCCAAAGAAATTTCTATCATGTACTATTGATGTTTGGCTCTGTGGACTAAGGAGTTTGCCCACCACTGGCTTCAAAAGAGTCTTTCAAATACACTCTGACCAGAGCCTACAGGCCTATGAAAAGAAAGATGCAGAAAGCATTCCAACACTTTTTAAAATAAAACACACCGACAGTGCTGTCATCGGGAAAGTGCCCTCTCACCGGAGACACGTCGCAAAGGCAATGCCCCTTGCAAGTTAAAGGACCACTGCAGCGTCCTGTTTCCAAAGTCCGAAACCTCCGAAGAGCGTTCCTTTACCGCACGGAAAGCCAGGAATTAGATAAAGCCAGCGGCGAGCGGGGGTGTCTCACTCTGAACTGCTGCGTCCTGCGTCCCCGGCCGAGACCACGGCGCCGTGGCTGCGCCTGCACGTGCGGCCCTGACCAAAGCAGAGGCCTTCGGCCAGCCCTGCGTCCACGCTCAGACACGACGCAGAGCACAAAGCTCCGGCCAGGGAGAGCCCAAGAGACGGCTCTTGTAGCTGCACTGCCTTCAAAGACAAACTCATAGATCGTGGTCAGATACTCAAAACTGCTGGGTGACGTAACAGGAAGCAGAAGCAGGAAGCCAGGGCTCCTGCCCCCACCCGCACTGACCACAGGTGGGCCTCCCACAACCCAGCTGCCCACGACGTCCTGAGGGCAGGCCCGGGGCTGACCTGCACGGCTCCAGAGCACAGACCACAGGCCGGCCCCAGCCAGGCAGCCCTCCCTGCCCTGCCCCAGGTGCTGTGCTTCCGGTGGCTGAGACCGCCGCTCACACTCGCGGTACCTGCTGACTCCCACCCCCTTCTCTTATCAAACAAACGCCAACGGAGAGAGGCAGAGAAACACACTCCCCCACCCTCACATGAACGAAAGACTCGGGGTAGGGACCGCACAAAGCTCAGAAGTGGAGGGGGTGCCTGCAGCTAAAAAGGGGTGTGGATGTGAACACCCACGTGAGGAACGCTGGACTCTCAGGTAGGTCCCTGGGCCCCGCTTGCACATGCACACAACCAAGCCCCCTTCTTCTGCAGCATGGGACACTGGTGGTCAGCTTGGTCAACTCCACCGGAAATGGACCACAGGGGACAGTGGGCACGAAGGAAGCAGGAACACCGGGAAAAGGTGCCCTCGGAGCCCTGGCAGGCCTCCTCCTGCCCTTTAACCTTCCAAAACATCCCCTTACACCAACAGGCCAGCCAAGGGGGAAGGAAGGGCCCTTCTCCAAGGCAGCCAACCCGCGGACAGGAGCACCTGGGGAAGAGCCCACAGAGCATGAGCATCACCCTCCACCAGTAGACAAGACCCCCAAACAGCCTGCCACCCCACCGCTTTACTCTGAAAGGCGAAACACCATCCACTGGAAGGTCTCCAGCAAGGAAGCAACAGCCCGAAAGATACAGCATCAAAGAGCACGCAAGGGAACAGAAACCGCAAGAAACAAACACTTTTAATAAGTTCTTTACTGATTTTTATAGAGGGGACGGGAGAGAGAAACATGGATGTAAGAGCGGAACATCCGTCAACTGCTCCAGCACACCCTCCACCGGAGGGGTCCTGTGCCCGGACTAGGACTCACACCAGCAGCCATGTGGACTAGGTGCAACCACCTGAGCCACACCGGGCAGAGGTTTTCAGTAATTTTTGTTTTACTCTAATTGAAAAAATTTAACTAAAACTGAAATAAAGAATATTATACACATAAAACAAGAACAGGAGGTATTTTTTAAAATATATTTTATTGATTTTTTTACAGAGGAAGGGAGGGGAATATAGAGCTAGAAACATCGATATGAGAGAGAGACATCGATCAGCCACCTCCTGCATGCCCCCCACTGGGGATGTGCCCAAAAACCAAGACACACGCCCTTGACCGGAATCGAACCCGGGACCTTTCAGTTCGCAGGCTAATGCTCTATCCACTGAGCCAAACCGGTTTTGGCTAACAGGAGATATTTTAATAAGAACAGAGAACAGTGAAGAACACGAAAGCAGAAGTTAAAAATTCAGTGAAAGAATGGGAAAGTATCAAAGATGCCCCCAAAAAAGAACTAGAAGATCAATGAATGACAAGGAGGAGACATTTAAAAATGGGAGCACTAAACGCCTAACACTGAAGCAGAGGGATGAGAAAGGGGGGCAGAGAGGAAAGAGCAGATGAGGACCTACGGCCACGGCATCCCACAGAAACTCCTACAACTGAAGGGCACCCATCTCCCCACTCCCCGGCCGTTCACACACCACCCGCTCCTGGAAAAGGCTCCCACTGAGGCGAGTCACGGGGACTGGGACATCAAGGACGCGGTGACCCTGGGCGTCCAGTGAGGCGGGGAAGACCGCTCGCCAAGGAGTAAGAATCACTGTGTCCTTCTCAACAGCAATAATGAAAACCAGAAGGTGCTGGAGCCATAACTTCAAACCCCTCCAACCTGGATGCCGGGCTCAGCCCCAGTCCTGTCTGTCGGTGTGGGGGCAGGACCCGCGCTCTCAGACAGCCAAGTCCCCACCAGCCCCCGCAAAGGACCCGGCCTGTGCTCCGGCCCTGGGAGCAGGTCGCCAGGGGAGCCTGGCCCCGAGGTCAAGGTCCGCCTCTCCAGGAAGGGAGAGAACTCCCAGGAGGACAGCACCCTGACGGGCCATGTTGGGAAACCCCGGTGAACCGAGCTGAGTGGTGAAAAAGTAAGATGAGAAATGTTTCGCCCTGGCTGTTTGGCTCAGTGGACAGAGTGTTGGCTTGCGGACTGAAGGGTCCCAGGTTTGATTCCAGTCAAGGAAGGGCACATGCCTGGTTTGTGGGCTTGATCCCCAGTATGGGGCGTGCAGGAGACAGCTGATTGATGTTTCTCTCTCACTGATGTTTCTAACTCTCTCTCCCTCTCCCTTCCTCTCTGTAAAAAAATCAACTAAAATACATTTTTTTAAAAACTGTAGCCCAGCTAAAGTGGCTCGGCCGTTGAGCACTGACCTGTGAACCACGAGGTTCGATTCCCAGTCAGGGCACATGCCCAGGATTGTGGGCTCAATCCTCAGTGTGGGACATGCAGGAGGCAGCCAGTCAATGATTCTCTTTCATCATTGATCTCTCTCTCTCTCTCTCTCTCCCTTTCTGAAATCAATAAAAATGTGTGTGTGTGTTTATTGTAGTTTAGCCTCCTGGGAGTTCAGCATGGCACAATGACCTGAACGGACCGATGAGGATGCTGGATGGGGATTTCACTAAAATTGTAAGTTACTGAGGGAAGAGAGTATTGAGAGAACGGCAATCACCTTTACCATGAGTGGAAGCCAAAAGATAACCTTAAAACGGGTGATGAGAAAGCAGAAAAAGATCAACCCACGACAGCACAGCAGGGGACTTACACAGGAGCACGGGCCAGACTGCCAAGCAGCCACCTCTCCGAAGGCAGGATGGGGCGGCCTCCTGAACACATCCCTCGGCACCGCCTGAGTGTTTAAGCGCCTGCATGTGCTCACATCACTTTTTTTTTAATATATTTTATTGATTTTTTACAGAGAGGAAGGGAGAGGGATAGAAAGTCAGAAACATCGATGAGAGAGAGACATCCATCAGCCGCCTCCTGCACGCCCCACAGTGGAGTTGTGCCCGCAACCAACATACATGCCCCCAACCGAAATCAAACCCGGGACCTTTCAGTCCGCAGGCCGACCCTCTATCCAATGAGCCACACCGGTCTCGGCTGCTTGTATCACTTTGAGAAACAAACCCTCAGGTTCCAGATGCTGGCGGCCCGGCCCCCAGAAAATTACAGGACTGGCCTGGGCGGCCTCCGGCTCAAAGGTGCCGCCCGCTCGATGGGTCAAAACCCTTAAGGCAAGTGGGCCGCCGCCCTGGGCTCCGGGGCTGGAGAGATCCTGGCACCGGAACCCGGGAGCAGAGGGGAGGTGGGGACCCAGTCCAGGGGCTCATCCATGCCGGCGCCGGGGCAGAGCGGGCGCTGCTGGGGCGGGTGGCGTTCAGTGCCCACAGCTCCCTCTCCCCTCTCTCTCCTCCGCTCAGCCAAGCCCTCCAGCCCGGGCTGCTGCTGTGGAGCCAGAGGAGGTGTCCCGGGGGCCCATCTGCCCATCAGGTGCTCATTGAAACCCTACTACGTGCCAGGCCCTGGACAAGTGCTCCTCCTGGGACCGACGCGTCCTGTGTGTCTTCCAAGTCTGCTTCCTGCACCTGTTGAACAGGAGCCCGGGCGACGGGACTTCCCCCGGGGGCTCTGCCAGGCTCAGTATGCGGGTCCCCCCACCCCCCACCCCCAGCCCAGCCCCGCAGGGCTTGTCCTGCAAGCCCGGACGCGCCTTCCTGATCGCCGGCACCTTCCCGCTCCTGGAATGCGGCAGGGCTCGGACTCGCTGCCGGCGTGGAGTGTCTAACAGCTGCCCGGCCTTCTGCAAACACCGACACTCCCCCCCGCACCCCACGGTGCCAGGCGGGGGAGATGCGGGTGAAACACACGAGTGTGCCCACTGCCCGGGGTCGCAGACTGGCCCGCCCTTTCCTAAGTGCTGCGCGCGCGTGGCTCTCGCTGCCCCGGGAGGGTCGGTCCTGGAAGCCCGGCTCGGCCAGCGCTTCCCCCAAACCCGCTCCTCCTCCTCCGCGAGCCGGGACCGCGCCTGTCGCTCCAGCGGGAAAAGCTGGGGTCCCCCCGCCACCCCGGAGCGGGACCCCCTCCAGCACGGGCCATGGGTGAGGCCGGGGGCGGTGCATTCACAAAAGCAGCGAAGTTTCTCCGTCCGGAGCCCCGCGGCGGCGGCGCGCGCGCTCAGGAACCCGCCCGCGTCGCGCCTTCCCGGGCTGACAGCCGCCCGCGCCGGGCAGCGGGTGCGCCGCGGAGGAGCGCGCGGGGCCGCCAACTTTCCCTCCAGGACGCGCGGCCCTCGTCTTCGGCACCGAGTGGAAGGTCAGCGGGGCGCAGCGGGGCGCACGGGCTCGCCCCGGCCGCGCCGCGAACTTGGCCGGCGCGCCCCACTTTCCTTTTTGTCTCCGGGCTCCGCGGGCGCCGCCGGGCCGGCGGGGGGCCCGGGCGGCGCGGGCGGCGGGCGACGGGCCGTCCCCACTCGCCCCGGCTCCGCGCCGCGCCCCCCGCCCCCGCCCCCCGCACAAAGCGCGCCCGGCGCCGCCGCCGCCGCGCGGCCCGCACACGCCCGGGGCCTCGGCCCGGCCTCGGCCTGAGGCGCCGCGGCGGCGAGGAAGCGCGCGGGCCCGTCTGCGGCGCGGCGCCCCCGCCCGCCCGCCCGCCCGCGCGCGGCGCCCCCGCTCGGCGCCTCCCCCCCCAGCGACTCCGCCGCCGCCCGCCCGCGCCCGTCCGCCCGCCGCCGGCCCGTCGGCCCCGCTCCTCACCTCGGCATCGGCGGCGGCCATGGCCCGGGCCCGCAGCGTGGCCCCGCCCCTCCCGCGCGCCATCGCCCCGCCCGCGCCTCGCGGCCCAGGGCGGGGCGGGTCGCCCGGCGAGTCTGCGCCTGCGCCCGCGCCCGC
>PVJN01056136.1:0-12868 GCA_004026805.1 Lasiurus borealis | reverse complement strand
GGAGGGGAGCCGGCACCATATGCTGGCCCAGCGCACCGTTCTCAGCTCGCCGCTGCCGCTGCTCCTGCCGCTGGGGAGGAGGTGTTTTTAACCTCCGAATGTGGGCAGGCGGGGCTCCCCGATGGTCTGGCAGGGGCCCCACTTTGTAGCCAACAGCGAGGCGGTATAAGGCCCTCACAGAGCTCATCTGAAAGCCGGGTGCATGGGGGAAACGGGGGGCCAGGGCCAGGAAGGTGGCATTTGAGGGGTCGCTGACGCGTCCCGGTATAACCCCCCACCCGCTCTGCACTGACACCTGTTCCTAAGAGGGGAGAAGGGTCGGTGACACGGACATCGCGCCAGGTTTTCAAGACCTCGTCGCGTGACATCAGACAATGTCCTTCCTGTGTCCACCCTGTGTTTCGTCCTGCACGGACTTGCACTTCTTTTTAAAGAGGCGTGATTACTCCAGTCATCTAATTGTGTTTTTTTTTTCTCCTAAACTCGGGGAGAACTGCTTCTGATGATTCATCAGCCTCTGTTACGTCACACCTTGAAAAAAAAATTTTTTTAGCCGAAACCGGTGTGGCTCGGTGGATAGAGCGTCGGCCTGCGGACGGAAGGGTCCCAGGTTCGATTCCGGTCAAGGGCAGGGACCTGGGTGGCGGGCACATCCCCAGTGGGGTGCGTGTGCAGGAGGCGGCTGATGGATGTTTCTCTCTCATCGATGTTTCTAGCTCTCTGTCCCTCTCCCTTCCTGTCTGTAAGAAATCAATAAAATATATATTTAAGGGAAGAAAAGGATGGGATTCTAACCTGGTCTCCGAAGTCCTCTGGGAATTTCCACAAAACCACAGGATCTGTAAAGAATTGATACATGGCATTAAACAGCGGCAAACACACACACACACACACACACACACACACACACACCACTGTGACGGCCTCCGTCATTAAAAGCCTCTGCACACCGTCCGAGCACCTGTTTAAAGATGCTCCGCCTTGCCAAAACCGGTGTGGCTCAGTGAACAGAGCGTCAGCCTGCGGGACTGAAGGGTCCCAGGTTCCATTCCGGTCAAGGGCATGTACCTTGGTTGTGGGCACATCCCCAGTGGGGGGCGTGCAGGAGGCGGCTAGTCGATGTCTCTCTCTCATCGATGTTTCTAACTCTCTGTCCCTCTCCTTTCCTCTCTGTAAAAAATCAATAAAATATGTTTGAAAAAAATAAATAAATAAATACGCCCTGCCTCGCCATAAATGGCAACGCCCCGGTGTCTCCCCCTGACCATCCAATCACCGTGGTGCAGGAGAGCGCTGGCAGAGGGTGTGAGGTCTCTGTCAGTCACGAGGGGCGGAAAGAAAATGTATTTATTTTAATATATTTTATTGACTTTTTACAGAGAGGAAGGGGAAGGGAAAGGGATAGAGAGTTAGAAACATCGATGAGAGAGAGAGACATCCATCAGTTGCCTCCTACACACGCCCCCCCACTGGGGATGTGCCCGCCACCAAGGTCCATGCCCTTGACCGGAATCGAACCTGGGACCCTTCGGTCCCCAGGCCGACGCTCTATCCACTGAGCCACACCGGTTTCGACTAATTCCTTTGCTCAGGGGCAAGTGGATTCCAGCTCAGGCACTGACCCTGGGGCTTCAGAGAACCTCAAACTCCAAGCCTCGCCGGTGAGCGTACCGCTCGGCTTCTTCCCGGCCCTCAGAGCAGGAACCGCTGTCCTAAAAGCCAACACCGTCATCCACCGCCCGGTCGAGCCCTCCCGAGCTGAGAGCTGAGAGCCCAAACGCGCCCAAACGGGGCTAAAGGGTGAGAATTGAATCGGAAACACCTTGACGGGGAAAGCAATTTCTTCTCTTCGCACTCCTCGGAGCGGCGGGTGACCGCGGTAATCGAACTATCAACAGCGAGGGGCCAGATGTCCCAGGGACCGTTCACGAGAGCTGGTGTGTGTGTGTGTGTGTGTGTGTGTGTGTGTGTGTGTGGTGTTGCTGTTGTTGTTGCTGCCTTTTTTTTCAATTTTTAAAAAAATATATTTTATTGATTTTTTTACAGAGAAGAAGGGAGAGGGATAGAAAGTCAGAAACATCGATGAGAGAGAGACATCCATCAGCTGCCTCCTGCACGCCCCCCACTGGAGTTGCACCCGAAAGCAAGGTACATGCCCCCGACCGGAATCGAACCCTGGACTTTTCAGTCCGAAAGCCAATGCTCTATCCAACCGAGCCAAACCGGTCTCGGCTTTTTTTTTTAAATTAACAACCAAAAAAAAAAACGGAAAGGCAGGAGGAACCACGGATGTTCAATCTTGATTAATCTATGACAAGAAACGTATGTCAGAGGATCCGTTTCAGATACCCATCATTAAAGGCCAACACAGCCGAAACCGGTGCGGCCCAGGGGATAGAGCGTCGTCGGCCTGTGGACTGAAGGGTCCCAGGTTTGATTCTGGTCAGGGACACGTACCTTGGTAGCGGGCACATCCCAACTAGGGAGCGTGCAGGAGGCGGCTGATCAATGTCTCTCTCTCTCTCATCGATGTTTCTAACTCTCTTTCTCCCTTCTTCTCTGTAAAAAATCAATAAAATGTATTTTTTAAAACAATAATAAAATAAGGGCCAACACAAACGTTTTTACAGGAACATGGGGGTTGGGGGAGGGGGTAGGAGGGACGGTTGGGGGAGTGAATGGGTTGCTTCTAGAAAAACTAGAGGCCCGTTGCATGAAGAAATTCGTGCGATAGGCCTTCCTTCCCTTGGCATCCAGCACTGGTTTTACCCCGGCACCAGGGACCCAGGCCTTCGCTCCGGCCAGAGTCTACCATCTCCATCCTCGCCGCACCCAGGGTGCCGCTCCTATAGATCCCTTCGCCCCTCGCCCTCCCTCTCATAGCAGGCATCCTGCCCTGCTCGGCCACGCCACACCTGGAGCAGCTGTGCGGCGGCCATTTTTCCCTTCTAATTTGCATGCACCCTCCTGATTGGCTGGTGGGTGGGGTGTATCGGAGTGATGGTTAATTTGCACGTTTCTCTTTCTATTCATGTAGATGGTCTTTCACAGGAAATACTTTTTGGTCAACGGAGCTGTTCATCGTATCCTTAAAGCCATAGCTTTTCTTAGGATTCCTTTTAGAAGGAGAACAGACAGGAGGCTGTGCTTTAAATGAGCTCTCGGAGCCCTGGCTGGTGTGGCTCAGTGGATAGAGTCTGGATTGCGGACTGAAGGGTCCCTGGTTCAATTCCGGTCAAGGGCACATGCCCGGGTTGTTGGCTGCATTTCCAGTAAGGGGCATGCAGGAGGCAGCATCATTGATGTTCTCTCTCTCTCTCTCTCTCTCTCTCTCTCTTTCTCTTCCTCTCTGAAGTCAACAAAAATATATTTTTTTAAAAAAATTAGCTCTCAGATTAGCATTGGAGATTGTTCATGGTGTATATTCCTCCTACAAGTATGTGACGAAATGAAAAAGACTGCGTTTATATTCACAGCACCCACGGCACATAAGTTTTAAATGGAAAAAAAAAACATTTACCAATTAAAATGGTGACTTTCGTCGAGCATTACCTTTTAATACTTCCATTTGTTAAGCATTGTCACTAATACACACAAGTCAGGAGCTGGCAAAAGTAGGTGTATGGTTGTCCGTATGGAAAATAATACAAAAATCACTACACAGTCATACAAGAATGCACTGTGTTTCTCGTACTGCTGACTGTAAACCGACTGGTGCCCAGCCCTGTAGTTAAATATGAAACACTTGGAAGCTAGTATTCTTGGGTGCTGGGGGAGGGTTTTGTTGTTGTTGTTGTTTTTGCCGGAAACCAATCATTGTCTCACTAATAGAAAGTGGAGGAGGAACCCGGAAGGCTGGTCAACCTTGAAGCTCTGAAAGGTCAGAGCCAGCCACTCCCTCTCTAATTGAGACAATGAGCTTCCCCATCAAATCATCATGTAAATCCGTACTGATAAGATAATCTACTTGTTAGTGGAATTGCCTGCTTCAGGGCAAAGGGTGTTCCCCAAACCTGAATAAAAGGGACTCCAAGGCCAAAGGAAGGTGGCAGTCCTTTCCACTAGAGGAAGGCTCCCGCCTGGCCCCCCAATATTGCCAAATTAATGTTTTCTGGTCTCTCATTTCGTTGGCATGCGGCCTCCTTCAGAACCCGAACCCTGAACCGGGAACCCTGAACCACACAGGTTCCCACAGTTTTATGTCTTTTTTTTTAATATATATATTTTTATTGATTTCAGAAAGGGAGAGGAAGATAGGAACATCAATGATGGGAGAGAATCGTGGATTGGCTGCCTCCTGCATGCCTCTCACCTCCCCCACATCCCCAAAATTTGGAGCCTGCAACCAGGGCATGTGCCCTTGACCGGAAAAGAACCCTTCAATCTGCAGGCCGACACTCTATCCACTGAGCCAAACCGGCAAGGGCAAAAACTACTGTTCTGTACACACGTCTTAGCTTCCAATTTTAGCGTGTCGAAACGTGCACACGGTGCACGCAGCCAAGGCGGAATCTCGATGAAACTGTGCTGCCCCTTATTGTCTGCAGGTCCTCCTCACCCGAACCACACGTTTCACAGCGAAACGACAGCTCTGAGACACCGCTCCGTCCTCCAGAACAACAGGAGCAAAACAAAAAGGAGAGAAGACAGCATTTCTCTAAAGAACGAAATTAACCTCTCGCAGGGACTGTCCTGATGAAACAGAGAGGACTGCTTCCCTCCATATAAAAGGACCCTGGCCCCGTGCACGAAATCCGTACACCTTAAAAGGGGATTAATTAGAGGAAATATTTTATTATCGCTATTTTCCCTCTCTCTATAATAGAAGTGTCAGAGAGAAAAGGAAATTAGTAACGGGTGTATGAAAATCTTCCTACTGTGGCAGGAACCAGAGGCAAGTCCCTACCAACCCATGCGTGCCTCAAAATCACGTGAGACCCAGACTCAGCTGGCCCCACCCTCACTGAGCAAGACCCAGACCCAGCCAGTCCTACCCCCTTCAAGGCCTGTGGAGTTGGGGAAGGGAAGCAGCCTCAAGTCCCCCATCAAGCCCTTCCAGGCAGGGGATAAAGCCTCCTGCTGATTTGAATATTAGCCTTTTATTATTAAGATAACAGGGACCAAGATCTTGAAAAAAATTCGCCAATTCCCTCTTCTAAACACCATATCCAAAAGAAACTCACCATCAACAAATATTTGTGTGTGTGTGAGTGTGTGTGTGTTTAATATATTTTTTTACAGAGAGGAAGGGAGAGGGATAGTGAGATAGAAACATCGATGAGAGAGAGATATAATCAGCTGCCTCCTGCACACCCCACACTGAGGATGGAGCCTATAACCCGGGCCTGTGTCCTGACCTGGGAATTGAACCCTGACCTCCTGGTTCCTAGGTGGATGCTCAGCCACTGAGCCACGCCGACCGGGCTAACTGGGAGATTTTTTTTTTTTTTTTTTTTACAGAGGGGAAGGAAGAGGGAGGGAGAGATAGAAACATCGATGAGAGAGAAACATCCATCAGCTGCCTCCTGCACACCTCCTACTGGGGATGTGCTCACAACCAAGGTACCAGAATCAAACCTGGGACCTTTCAGTCTGCAGGCCGACACTCTACCCACTGAGCCAAACCGGTTAGGTTAGGACAGTGGTCGGCAAACTCATTCGTCCACAGAGCCAAATATTAACAGGACAAGGATGGACATTTCTTTGGAGAGCCACATTTTTTCAACTTAAACTTTTTCTCACGCCCCTTCTTCAAAACAGACTTGCTCTGGCCTTGGTATTTGGTGGAAGAGCCACACACTCCAGGGGCCAAAGAGCCGCCTGTGGCTCTCGAGCCGCAGTATGCCGACCACGGGGCTAGGGCAACCAATATTTTAATTCGAGGGTGTCCCTGTGTACAAAGGCACCCCACCCTGGCTTCGTTGCTTTTGTCCCCCTCCCCCGCCCCCATGGTTTCTGCACACGCTCCGACGTTACCCCCATCGCCTGCCGGGTTACATGTCACACGCGTTCCACGTTCAAGGGCTGCATCCTATGAAACCCTCCGAGCACCCACCCATCCTCTGGTTGCGTGCCTGCCACCAGACCAAGACGCAACGGTTTCTGCAATGACTCATTTCTGGACGCTTCGACGGCTGCAGAAAACGATCAGATGCAACAGACCGACAGATAGAGCGCGGCGCTTTATTTCCAGATTCAGCCGATAAGGGAGGAGGAAGTGAAAGAGGAAAGGACCCTATCTGATCTTCACCAGCTTTGCTCAGTACCGAGCCTGTGGCTCATCACCAACGGCCTTTTAAAACACATTTTTATTTTATTTTATTTTATTTTATTTTATTTTATTTTATTTTATTTTAATAAAGCATTCCTGGCTTGTGAGGAGAAAAATCTACAGCCTTTCCAGGCACCTGGGCATGAAGGTTTGGAATGTGTTTTTATTAAAATCTGAAATGTAGGTCTTGGAGAGACAGCACTGCCTTTTCTTCGCTTTATTTACTTTTAACATATATATATATTTTTTTTTTAAATATATTTCTTTATTGATTTCAGAGAGGAAGGGAGGAGAGAGAGGCAGAAACACCAATGATAAGAGAGAATCATTGATTGGCTGCCTCCTGCACACCCCCCACTGGGGATCGAGCCCACAACCCAGGCATGCATCCTTGGCCGGGATCGAACCTGGGACCCTTCAGTCTCCAGGCTGACCCTCTATCCATTGAGCCAAGCCGGCTAGGGCTATTTTTAATATAATTTTATTGATGTCAGAGAGAAGGGGAGAGGGAGAGAGAGATAGAAACATCCATGATGATAAGAGCATCACTGAGAGGCTGCCTTCAGCACGCCCCCGACTGGGGATCGAGCCCGCAACCCGGGCCTGTGGCCTTGACCAGGAATCGAACCCTGACCTCCTGGTTCACAGGTCAATGCTCAACCCCTGAGCCCCGCCGGCCGGGCAGAAATGGGGTTTGCCTTTTCCTAGTGCACCTGCAGGCAGCCCTATGAAAGAGGATGTGCAGACCAAAGCCAAATATAAAGTCCAGCTGGAGTCAAAGATTTTCTACACAGCCCCGGCCGGTGTCGCTCAGTAGATAAGGCGTCAGCCTGTGGACTGAAGGGTCCCAGGTTTGAAACCGACCAAGGACACCTGCCCGAGTTGCGGGTCAGTCCCCGGTCAGGGGCACATGCAGGAGGCAGCCGATCCATGATTCTCTCATCATCGATGTTTCTGTCTCTCTCTCCTCTCCCTTCCTCTCTAAAAATCAGTAAAATGCATTGCCGAAACCGGTGTGGCTCAGTGGATAGAGCGTCTGCCTGCAGACTGGAGGGTCCCAGGTTCGATTCTGGTCAAGAGCATGTACCTTGGTGGCGGGCACATCCCCATTAGGGGGTGTGCAGGAGGCAGCTGATCCATGTCTCTCTCTCATTGATGTTTCTCTCTTTCCCTCCCCCTTCCTCTCAGTAAAAAAAAAATCAGTAAAAATATATTTTAAAAAATAAAATGTTTTTTAAAAAATATTTTCTACATAAAGCAAAGGCTGTCCCTCTCACAGACTCGGTTTGCTGTGGACCCTGGCCGGCTGGGGGGAAGGAAAGGGGGGGAGCTTGGTTCACATCAGTGACCCTCGGATACAGGGAGCCGTCTCGACCCGGATGACCTAACCCAGCCAGGGTGGGCGGACGGACCGGGAGCCCGAGAGACTTCTGGAGTGAGCGCGAAGCCAAAGCCCAAACTTGTAACCACATTTCACTCGCAGATTTTTCTTTTTTTCTTTTTTCCACGTGGGGCGATATGCAAAGCGTCCTCAACCACTTCACTGCATGTGTGACTCACCAAAGCTCCACTTTCTGAATGTCGGGGCTCCCCTGGGTTTGAGGCTGCGTGGGTGGGTGCACACGGGTTTCCAGGCGGCCTCCAAAAACACACATCCACCCCGGCCTGTTTGGCTCAGTGGATAGAGCATCAGCAGTGGTGGCCCATGGATGGAAGGGTCCTGGGTTCGAGTCTGGTCAAGGGCACGTATCTAGTCTCTCTCTATCTCTCCCTCTCCCTTCCACTCTCCCTAAACATCAAGGGAGCTCTGGCCAGTGTATTTCAGTGGATAGAGCGTCGGCCTGCGGACCGAAGGGTCCCGGGTTCGATTCCAGTCAAGGGCATGGACCTTGGTGGCGGGCACATCCCCAGTAGGGGACGTGCAGGAGGCAGCTGATCAATGTTTCTCATCCAGGTTTCTAACTCTCTCTCCCTCTCCCTTCCTTTCCATAAAAACAAAACAATAAAATATTTACACACACAAAAAAAGTAAATAAACATCAATGGAAAAATATCCTCTGGGTGAGGATGAACAACAACAACCAATAAAAAAAACACATACCTACCCTGTTTCCCCGAAAATAAGACCTACTTCCAGTTTTGCCTCTCGCTGTCATATAAGGCATCCCCCCTAAAATAAGACTTCCCCGATAATAAGGTCTCCCCCGGAATAGAAGGCCCCCGAAGCAACCGTCAGGGGTCTGGTTCCTGATGTAAAGAGACCTCGCCCGGCCTGTACAGCTCCGGCTGCGCTGCGGCCCATCCTCGAGCTGGTTGGTGATGACAACAACTAGCGGACCATCGACAGGTCATCCATTTCCTTTTTTTGTTGTTGTTCAACTATAAATGTGTACCGTCTTCTTCTTCATGGAAGAATAAGACACCCCTGAACTCTGATCTGCGGTTTTAATCGCCTGCCCCGTCCGTCTGCCTCTCCCTGCCTCCCAGGAGCTCATGGCTGGCGGCGTGGTGATCCTGCAAGGCAGCGGTTCTCAACTTGTGGGTCACGACCCCTTTGGGGGTCAAACGGCCCTTTCACAGGGGTTGCCTAAGACCAGCGGAAAACACCTATTTCCCATGGTCTGAGGCACCCACACACCGCTCCTCGGTGTAGCCAAGTGTAGCCATGTAGTTTACTGTTGTCCTAGGAAGATTGTTGCCCATGCTACACCACGATTCAAGACAAAAAATTTCATTTATTTGTCATCAGAAATGAATATTTCACAATATATAATTACATATTGTTTTTGTGATTAATCCCTATGCTTTAATTATGTTCCATTTGAACAATGAAAATAGATCCTGCCTATCAGATATTTACATGACAGTTCATCACAGTAGCAAGATGACAGCGATGAAGTAGCCACGGAAATCATTTTATGGTTGGGGGTCACCACCACATGAGGAGCTGCCTTAAAGGGTCGCGGCCTTAGGAAGGTTGAGAACCGCTGCTGCGAGGGGATCTGCGAGAAGAAGCCGAATGGGGGACACGTCTTTGTTTTTCATGAAATGTTTTTATTGATTAAAACCGCAGATCAGATCTGCTCCATCTGCCGGCCCAGCGCCCAGCCTCGAGGCAGGTGTCCTGCTCCTCCCCCCGCTGCTCCGGCCACTCCATGGGCCGGACCCAGACAGCCTCTCCCGTCTCGCCCACAGTCCGTCCAGGAAAGAAACACCCACTGCGGAGAAGCCAGCAGAAGCCAGCACCAAAACACGGGAGAGGAAGCTGGCGGCCACCGGGGAGGAGAGGGGCGGGCGGGGAGAGAGGGAGGGGAGAGAGAAGGCGGCCTTGGCTGGAACCCCAGAGAAGAGGCTCCTGCCACCTCCCACGGAGAAGTCACTTCCCGCCCCAAGTCCGTCTCTGAGGTCCTGGACTGCGTGGGGAACGTCGGGGCAGCATGGGGACAGGAAGGAGAGTCCGCCTCCAGGCAGGAGATGCGCTGGGGGAGGAGGTAAGGGTGGAGCTGCCAACCCCCTTCCAGGACCCCGCTGGCAGCCAGGCCAGGTCCTTCCTGGAAACAGGGCCAGCAGACACTCAGACACAGTGTCCATCCGCAGGTCACCACACCATGCATTCCGGTGAGGCTGTTTGTAAGGGGGGGGGGGGGGCGCTCGACGCCACCATTCCACCCCCCCACCCCCGCCCCAGTTCCAGGCAATGGACATGGCATGGAGGTGACCGAGTTCTACATCAACAACCAAGACCGAGACAGATTGCCAGCCAACACGGAAGGAACAATCATGTGTCTGGAATCCGACCCTAATGGTTCCGGGACACATGGGAGGATTTAAACCGTTCCCGATAAAGAGCGGACGGGAGAAGCCCGCCACGTGTCTCACCGGAATGTCCCCAAACCTTCGCCATCACCAACCTGACCCCGGGGCGCCCTAGGTTCCGCTGGATGCGGGGGTCATCAAACATACACGCCGAGCCGAAACCGGGGTGGCTCCGTGGATAGAGCGTCGGCCTGCGGACTGAAGGGTCCCGGTCTGATTCCGGTCAAGGGCATGGACCTGGGTGGAGGGCACATCCCCAGTAGGAGGCAGCTGATCCATGTTTCTCTCTCATGGATATTTCTAGCTCTCTATCCCTCTCCCTTCCTCTCTGTGAAAAAAAATCTATAAAATGTATTTTTTTAAAAATACACACCACTATCCCCAGACTTTCAGAGAGCATGTTGATGGATTTCCCAACGTCGATTCCCGGTGCTCAGTATACCGTGGGATTGTCTTCCCACGCCCCCTCCGCCCCAACACCACCAATGACTTTTTTTTTTTAATATATATTTTATTGATTTTTTTACAGAGAGGAAGGGGGAGGGATAGAGAGTTAGAAACATCCATGAGAGAGAGAGAGAGAGAGACATTGACCAGCGGCCTTTTGCACGCCCCCTACTGGGGATGTGCCTGCAACCAAGATCCATGCCCTTGACCGGAATCGAACCTGGGACCTTTCAGTCCGCAGGCCCACGCTCTATCTACTGAGCCACACCGGTTTCGGCCACCAATGACTATTTTTAGGGAGGGTCGGCCCCAGGGCATCGTGGGCCCCTGGGATCTGAGGTGCTGGGGTGTTCTGGGAAAGGAACTTCCTGGCCGGATCGCCCATGACCTACTTTCGAGACTTCCTCTTCGGGGAAATGACCAGCGAGCTTCCTGGTTATCCAAGCGGATTCTGGATCTGGGCCCTACCGCCCCCTTCTCAGACCAATTCCTGCCTCAGAAGGCCCTCTGGGGTCCTTTAACGTCCAGGGGGTGGGGAACGTCCGGCCCGCGGGCCCTGTGAGGCCCGAGAAATCACTTGTTCTGGCCCTGCCCAGGCCTTAGAAGTGAGTTCATTTAAACGTCATGAAAAGCATGTGCCACGGTGTGGCTCCGTGGATAGAGTGTCAGCCTGTGGACTGAAGGGTCCCAGGTTTGATTCCCCATCAAGGTACACGCCCAGGTTGTGGGCTCCATCCCCAGTGAGGCGAGGCGTGCGTGCAGGAGGCAGCCGATCCCTGATTCTCTCTCATCATTGATGCTTCTCTCTCTTTCTCTCCCTCTCCCTTCCTGTCTGAAATCTTTAATAAACAGATATTTAAACACACACACTCACACACACACAGGATGATATTTCTAATCCCGTTCCCATAGGAACAGCCAAAAGAACAAGAAGAAAAGACCCACATGGGAAACTGGAACCGGACGGACCGGTTCCTGAGAGACGGGCGAGGGCAGAGGCAGTGAGGACAGAGTCGGCCGCTCACAGGTCTCCGCGGAAAGGTCACGGTCCGCCGGCCGCCACCGGCACAGAGCGGGCGGCCCCTCGGGCAGCCGGGTCTGGCATCGCGATGACGGTAGCCCGCCTGCCCTCATGGTTGTAACAGGCCTGGACTCCCTCAACCACAGACCCTAAGAGGCGGCCCTCCCTCTGCGGTCCGTCTGCCGACTCCCGGAGATTAGAACGAGTAGAAACATGGCAACAAGACAGCCAGGGTTCCAGGCGGCCCGCGTGCAGCCGCCAGGCCTGGCTGAGCCCTGACCGGGGGCGACTTCGACTTCCTGCCTACCGTCCGCCGCGCCCCTGTCCCCGCAGCTGGGACGGGCGCCTCTATTTTAAGGTGTGCAGCTCCAAATGGCTCACCAGCATATAATTGCTTCTTTTTTAAAAATAAAGGCATCTATATATATAAAAAAAGGCATGTAATTGCTGGCCAGTTTCTGAAGCTGAAGAGTGTCGGCCGCTTTTGCGCCAAGAATTGAGGGCTCCCACACACACACCAGAACCACATCTGAGCACCGTGTGTGACCGAGTGCCCCCGTGAAAACAACATCACACCAGACAGGTCGGAAAGGAATGGACCAGAAATATCACCCTTATTCTATACACAAACACAAGCGTGTGCACTCCCGACCAAAGTGGGGGGGGGGGCGCGAATGAAAATGACCCTCACCTTGCTGAAACCGGTGTGGCTCAGTGGACAGAGCATCGGCCTGCGGACTGAAAGGTCCCAGGTTCGATTCCGGTCAAGGGCATGCACCTTGGTTGTGGGCACATCTCCAGTGGGGGGGCGTGCAGGAGGCAGCTGATGGATGTCTCTCTCTCATCGATGTTTCTAACTCTCTCTCCCTCTCCTTTCCTCTCTGTGAAAAATCCATAAAATATATATTTTTTAAAAGAATGACCCTCGCCAAGGGCTCCATCTTTTCAGGAAACGGCAGAGAACAGACAGCTGAAATCCTTCCCCCGCCTGCTTCCCCCTCCTTCCTCCCTCCCTCTCTCCCTCCCCCTCTCCTTCTCTCCACCAGGGCCAGGCCAGCCAGGTCACCCCAGCAGAAGCGGCTCTTCCAGGGCCATCAGGAGGGGATGGGAGGGACCCGCACCGGATGGCGGGGAATTCTCCGTGGCGTCCGATCTATTGATTATTTTTTATACTTTTTATCACGTGGAGAGAGAGAGGCAGAGGCAGAGGGAGCTAGAAACATCCACGAGGAGAGAGCATCGTCGATCGGCTGCCTCCTGCTCACCCCTGACTGGAGATGGAGCCCGCTACCGCGGCAGGGGCCCTGCCTGAC
>PVJN01056135.1:0-12868 GCA_004026805.1 Lasiurus borealis | reverse complement strand
TGGAGTCCAAGTTGATGAAGATACCTTCGTGGCTGAGGTGTCTGGCAGTGGCTGCAGCAGCAGGGTGAAGGACTGGCGCCTTCCCTGATCAGCTTGGTCACCTCCTGCAAAGGGAGGCCAGACTGCAGCTCAGGTCCGCTCCCCAGGGGGAGCGAGCCTAAGCCATCAGTAGGACATCCCTTGAAGGACCCAGTATGTGAGAGGGGGCAGACTGGGCTGAGGTACCCCTCCCCAGTGCATGAATTTTGTGCACCAGGCCCATGGTGGATTATAAAATGGGAAATCTTAAGGCTCTAAGGTTCAATATGGTAGGAACGTTGTTTCTCCATTCTTACTCTTCTTTATGTGTTAGGTGTTTTGTTTTGTTTTTGCTCTATTTTACACAGTTGAAATAAAACTATGTTTACTGGGTTTTTAAAAATTCAAAGGTATAGCCAAAACCGGTTTGGCTCAGTGGATAGAGCATCGGCCTGTGGACTGAAAGGTCCCAGGTTCGATTCCGGTCAAGGGCATGTACCTTGGTTACAGGCACATCCCCAGTAAGGGGTGTGCAGGAGGCAGCTAATCAATGTTTCTCTCTCATTGATGTTTCTAACTCTCTATCTCTCTCCCTTCCTCTCTGAAAAAAAACAATAAAATATATTTTTAAAAATCTTTAAAAAAAAATTCAAAGGTATAAAGTTTTTAAAATCACCCATAATCCCACTATATATTAGCTCATTAATTTTTAGTATATTTCCTTCTGATATGTTTCTATTTATATTTTTTCTCTGCATATAAGTATTTCTTGCAGCCTATAGCATCACATCTCATTGATACAATTTACAAAAAATTAAAGAAAAATAAGGAATTATAAAAAAGTACATATATTCCTAAGATTCTTCTTTCAACTTAAAATACTTGTACTTGCATTATTCGCTGGCCTTTAAATACAGGGCAGATGCTTTCTTAAGACTAGAACCACTGGTTGACATTTAACATCCCCTTTCTTTCATAAACTCATAATGGACTCTCAATATTTTTCTGCTTGTTTTTTTTTTCAGTGAAACAAAGCATGCTAATTAAGAATTAAGCTGTCAATTGTTTATAATTATTTCCCCTTCTACAGCTGTCTGACTTACTCCTAATACAATAGCTACATTTTTTTTTAGCGACCCATCTTTGACAAGTCTTACCAAAGCATTCAACATACTTTCAAGCAACAAAATTGCAATTCCCTTGTTTCATTTTTTGTAGGTAATAGAGTTGTAGTCCAATTATGTGGCCTCAAGAACAAGGACACTTGGCATGAACAAGTTCAGCAAGAACCACTGGCTCTTGGTTTCCATACAGCATAGGTGATAGGAGCAGAACTGGGCAGGCCCACCTGAGAGGCACCTACCAGCCACCAAGTCCTAGGCTTCAGCAGTAAATCTTTCATTGGGAATGGAAAGCTCAGTAGTCAGGTGGAAGTTATTTAGAGAGCATCTACTGTATAATCCTATGATGAATTTTATTGTTTCCAAACCTACCAGTTATTTTGTATAGTTCCTTAGGCTCAATTCCCAGAAGTAGAATTATTGGTTCAAAGGCTATAGATATTTGTAATGTTCTGGAATTGTTCATTGACTTGTGCTCTCATAAGCAAGCCTGAGGATGCCATATTCACTGAAACCTTCCAACTGTTGAACATTATTTTTAGTCTTTGCCAATTAAATAAGCAAAAATCTGGTGTTTTGCGTTAATACATCTGAATATGGTATTATATAATAGGTGGTTTTCAACTCTGCAGGCTTGTCAGCTTCACCTGGGAAGATTCTTAAAAAATTTTTATATCTTATAATTTTAGCTACAAAATATATTACAAAAAATGGCATTGATTTGTATTATTGCTTTATACTCTATTATAAAATGCCAGAGGCCTAGTGCACAAAATTCATGCACGGGGGTGGGAGATGATGTCTCTCAGTCCAACCTGCACCCTCTCCAATCTGGGACATCTTTCTCACAATCCAGGACTGCTGGCTCCCAACTGCTCACCTGCCTACCTGCCTGATTGCCCTTAACCACTTCTGCCTGCCAGCCTGATCACCCCCTAACCATTCCCCTGCCAGCCTGATCAAAGCCTAACTGCTCCCCTGCTGGCCATATTTCCCCTAACTCTTCTCCCCTGCTTGTCTGGTCACCCCTAACTGCCCTCCCCTGCAGGCTTGGGTCCCCCTCAACTGTCCTCCCCTGCAGACCTGGTCCCTGCCAACTGCCCTCCCCTGCCAACCATCTGTGGCAGCCATCTTGTGTCCACATGGGGGTGGCCATCTTTAATCACGTGGGGGTGGCCATCTTGTATGTTGGAGTAATAGTCAATCTGCATATTATCTCTTTATTAAATAGGATTGGTAAATGATATTAGGCCTATACCAACAAAAATATGTGGAAGGGGAGAGGGGAGAAGAGAAAGAGGAAAAAAGGGAAGGAAGAAAACAAGATAAGTCCAACAATAGTATAGAAAATAAGCATTAGCTGAAATGTTATTAGGAACATTTTAATGTTTTACCTTATATGAAATTATAGCAAGCTGAAATTTTAGTGCTAGCATAATTTCCTAGCCACTATTATTTATATATAAAATAATAAATATATATTATTTTTATTATTATTTATACATATTTACTTATATATTAATACATAATCTTTAAATTGAGGAAAATATAAAAATATTTATGGTGGGGATATAACTCAGTATTTGGAGGGGTTTTTTTGTTTGTCTTTGTTGTTTTCTTTTCATTTATCTTTATTGTTGAAAGTATTCCCATTGACCCACACGACCCTGAACCCTCCCCTCCCAGGCCTTCGCCACACTGTTGTCTTTGTCCATGGGTTATGTGTATCCTATATAATAATCCTATATAATAAAAGGCTAATATACAAACTGTCCCAATGGGTTGGAGTTCAACCTACCGGGAGTTAGATATGCACTGACCACAGGGGGCGGTGCTGAATATGGCAGGCATCAGTGATGTGTTGCTGGCAGTAGGTGGCAGTGGAGATGCTGCCAGCCAGGATGGGCCCTGACAAGAATGGGACCAGAGTGGGATGGTGGAGAAGATGAATGGATGGTACCAGGCCAAGGCAGGTGCGACGGCCACCCCACAGTTTGGCCCTGATCACCAGTCATACCTAGAGACCCTACTCATGCATGAATTTTATGCAACAGGCCTCTAGTATACATAAGTTTCCCAGTTAATCTCTTCCCATCCACCCACCCACCCTCCAATGCCTTCCCTATGAAATTCATCTGTCTGTTCCACACTTCTATGTTTCTGGATCTATTTTGCTCATCAATTTATTTTATTCATTAGATTCCACATATGAGGGAGATAATGATACTGATATTTCTCTGACTGGATCATTTATATGTAACTTCAGTATTTTGAACTACACTTACCCATAAAACATCCAGAATGTATGGTTGCCTCACCTATACGAATCCTCGAGGAAAAACCTATCCTTAAATGCAATCAGTAAAAGCTAAATGAAATCATAGAAACCATGGCATACTGTGGAAGCAGACTAAAATGAATAAGGCAATATTCAACACAGGTTTCCTGAGAGCTTAGTATGAGCCATTCAGTGTCTAGGCACTTCCGATACATCAATGAGCACAAGTAGATAAATGTTGCCCTCTTGGAGCCAGCCTTCCAGCAGAGGATGACGTCAATGTACAATACTCACAGTAAGTGGGTAAATGTTTTGGTATTTTAGAAGCTGATTAGTGTTATGAAAAAGAAGTGACAGAGAGTGAAGTCAGAGGACGTCCAATTTAATAGTATTTTGATCTGGAAGGACCTCATTGAGGAAGTGACACTTGAGCGAAGGCCTACAGAAGCCCTGTGAGATGCCTCCTCCACCTAATTTCTCTACCCTCCCCTGCCACCCAACTCCTGCTGCCATGCTTCACTCTGCCCACAAGTTCCCGCCATTGCCCTAACTGTGCTATCTGCCTGGAGAACAAATCATATGGCAAAATGTGAGAAGCACCCTGATGTTGGTAAAACAATTAAAAAAAAAAAACTTCTGTTGGAGATGAGAAATAGGACAATTACTTGTTGATGGAAACAGAAAAGGCTGAGGGAAGAATTCTCTTTCAAAAATGCTTTTCAGATTTACCCCACTTGCTGGCTTGTCTTTTATCTGCATACATCATGAATTCCTTTTAACCTCCCATTCTGTCCTCTTGGAAGCAATAGTTTGGGAATCAGACTCACCTGGTTTTGAATTTCAACTCCGTCACTTTGCATGTACAACTTTGGCAAACTGGATTTCTTTGAGCCTCGGTTTTCTTGCCTATAAAACAAGACAGTAATTCTTCTTTGAAGCTTGTTGGAGAAGAAAAACAGTAACACACAAGATCTGACAAATGACAATGCGAGTGGATACCAGTCTTGAAAAAGAAATGGATCAGAGAGTGAAAGACATTTTTTAGAACATGCTAAGGAGAATCTAATGGAGAACCCTAACAATTATTTTACACAGATAAGGGACATATTTGTGTGTTTTAGAAAGATGACATTAGCAACAACTCTTCAGAATTGACCTTGCAAGACCAAGTGGTATGATATTGCCATGTTATGATCAATTCAGTTAAGCCTGGTAGTGAGAAAAAGGGTAGATTTGATAACTAGCAATTAAAATATGTTTCTAAACTTTATATCTAGACATTCAATCAATTCTCAAAATATAGTCAAAATAAATAAATTATTCTTAATCATTTTTATTGATGTCTTACCCCAGTTTCATAGAGCTTAGCTTTTCCTTAGATTTACTAGTTGAGGGGTATATGATTTGAGGACCAACTGCTAGAATTGCCAAGATTAGAAAAGGGGGGAGAGAAATCAACTGATAAGCAGGAGCCAGAGTGTCTAGGAAAAATAAATTTATGTGAACTATTTTGTGGCCCAAAATATCACTTTATTTTTTTTAATATATCTTATTGATTTTTTACAGAGAGGAAAGGAGAGGGATAGAGAGTTAGAAACATCGATGAGAGAGACACCGTTTCAGCTGCCTCCTGCACACCTCCTACTGGGGATATGCCCGAAACCAAGATATCTGCCCTTGACCAGAATTGAACCTGGGACCTTTCAGTCCGCAGGCCAACACTCTATCCACTGAGCCAAACTGGTTAGGGCCCAACAGATATCACTTTAAAAAGAATTTCTCTGCTGTTAACTTTGAGAAATAATTGCAGTGCCTAGCTTTTAGCTTGTAGATAAACTAGACAGATAAAAAAAAAAACATGGTTCCCTTTTACTTGTCGAATGGCTAGGCTGACTGACCCCCTGGCATAGCAAAGAGCAGATGGGAAGGGTGTGGAAGGAGAAACCAGCATAAATCCATCACCATTGATAGAAGAACTCGAAGGTGCACACATGTTCAGTTTTGTCAGAGTGAGGACCACCAGCTTTTTTGTTGTTGCTTTTTAATTGATTTTTTACAGAGAGGAAGGAAGAAGGATAGAGAGTTAAAAACATAGATGAGAGAGAGACATCGATCAGTCCACAGGCCCTTGACCCTTCAGTCCACAGGCCGATGCTCTTTCTACTGAGCCACACCAGTCTCGGCGAGCTTTTAAATTTTTATTATTTTTGAATTGTCAATATATTCATATAGCTTAGCATTCAAAAAGCACAAAAAGATATAGAGTGAAAAGTTTTCCATGAATCCTATCCCCCACACTCCCAGTTCCCCTCCTCTGAGAGCAATTTCTTATGTATCCTTCCAGAGATATTTTATGTGTATACAAGCAAAAGATATTCATTTTTCCATTTTTAATACAAATTGTAACCTATTAAACATACTGCTTTGTATCTTAGGGTTTTTGTGTGTTTTTTTTTATCATTACCATTGTTTTTTTGTGGCTTTTTTGTTGTTGTTGTCTTACTTAATACATTTTGGAGATTGTTACATAAAGAGTTTCCTCATTATTAAATACAGCTGCTTAGTATATTGCTAGTATTTATGGAATTAACAAACTCCTCCCTATTAATAGGCTTTGTGCTTTTTTAGCTAACCTTCTTCCTATTAATAGACATGTAGATTGCTTCTAACATTTTGTTATTTCATACAACGAATGGTCTTAAGATTGCTGAGTCAAGCTGAGTGTGACCATGTATCTGACAAATACAGCCAAATTGTTCCCTATAAAAGCTGTACTAATTTGCATGCTTGAATATAGAGTACGAAGAGCACTATCTTTGACTTGAGAGCTGAAAAGTGTATCATCAGTTGCTCTCTAGGTGGAGTAAGTTCAAACTCTCTTACATCAACTGACAAGTTGTCATTCTAAGGGTTTTTCTTTCTATCAAAGGTGAATCTACTCATCTCCTGGATCAGTTGTCGCCTAGGGACAGTTTTGTCTCCCAGGAGATAGTTGGCAATGTTAGGAGACATTTTTCTTTCTTTTTTAAGTGTTGAAAGTATTGCATATATCCCCTTCTCCCACCCCAACCCCTCGCTTGACTTCTCCCAGCCTACTCCCACCCCCCACCCCAGGCCTTCACCACTTTATTGTCATGTGTTATGTATATATGCATATAAGTTCATTGGTTGATCACTTCCCTCCCACCCACCCACCAGTCCCTGCCAGTCCTCTGAGTTTTGACAGTCTGTTCAGGCACATCTTCAGTTGTCACACCTGGGGTGGACATCTAGTGGGCAGGGCCGTGGGTGCTGTGAAATGTCCTGCGGTGTACAGGACGGTACACCCCTCCTTCCCTCCACAAAGCATTATCTGCTTCAAATGTCAGTAGTGTGGAGCTGAGAAAATCTACCCTAGAAAATCTCTGCTTCCTCTTGATCACATTAAATAACATCTTACAAAGCTTAAGATTCTCAAGTAAAATAACAAGTCCTCTTTCTCTGTTTCATAGCACATTTGTGTTCTGTTTCTTTGACCACATTTATATTGTACTGAAATTAAATATTTGCATGAACTGTGAGATCCTCCAAAATATGAATGTATCTTAGTTTATATTTATATCCTGAATATTTGTCACAAAGAATGCACTTAATTATTAAATGAATGAGTAGAGGTTAACAGTGCTTTGGAAGTGTCTCAGTGGGACGACTTGGGAGATTTATTTATTTTTTTAATCAAAGACTATTCTTTTGGAAATGTCAAATGGATAAGAAATATTTGAACTTCTATAATAAACTGTAGTTTATTACACAGTATCAGTCACTTAATTGTATACTATCTTGCTCATGGGGGGAGCGTTAGATTGCTTTGTCTTATCTAATAGATTGCAATCTCCTTACATGCAAAAAATCAAAACTTTTAAGTATTTCCTGATGATTTAGTTTTTTACAGACTATAAAGCAAGGACAAGTCATAGGCCTTTTTTAAATGACAAATCATAGGCCAAACCCAAAGATCTGGACCCCTCAGAGAAACTATTCATTCTCGAGAACAGAGCCCTCCTTCCTTTTCTCTCAGACAAATCAGGTCCTCCTGAAAAGGAGCAAAATACTAATCCCTCAGAGGGTCCAGACCAAACCCTGCGGAATCTATCTGCTTCATTACTTTCCTTCTCTAGTTTTTTTCTGAGTTCGCTCGAAGTAAAAGAACCCCAACTGACCAGCTCCATGCTCAGCTCCTTGTGCACGTTTATATCCATCACTGCAAGTACTGCCATCAGACCCCTTCCCAGCATTCAACACGATTAAGGACCCAAGTGTGGGAACCGGAGCAGGGACTGGCTGGTGCCTGACATGAGCAAAAAGCAGAAATGACTAACAAGCTTTCAACTGAGGTCAGATAGCAGGCGTCTCAGCTTAGGTCCCACCTCTCCACTTCAGAGCCACCTTTGCCGGAAGGAAGGCAGGTGGAGCCGAGACCTAATTTTGCTGAGAGCCCCACGGTGTTGGGGGGAGTGTGGCAGCTAGGGAAAAGAGCCGCAGAGCAGCAAGGTCAGGTAGGAATTAAGCAAGGTCAACAATTCTTTTTCTAAGGCTGAGTGGTGCTTAATATATTCTGCAGAAAATTGTGATGCAGGGCAGCTTTGATCATATTTAACTCAGGGTTATAAAATGCAAATGCAAAAAAAAATTGCTAGCGTAGAACTGCTTAGTCTATTTCTAATGGCTTTTTTAATCACCATTTCTTTGCAATTGGGATAAGCTTACAGTTGTCTTTCAAGCCTCAGTTGCAAAAGAAGGAAAACATTTTAATATCTAGATAGTTAGGCAGACCAGGTAATTGATAAGAGCCAGCTTCATTGGAGAAGGTTAAAAAAAAAAAACTATATTTATCATTTCTTCTCTAGAAGAGTTCAAAATTTTTTTAAAAAATTACTTAGGCACTTTTAAACAGCAACTTTGATATTTAGCCATGAATTATCTCCACAGGTAAGCAAATGGAACTATTGGGGTGTTATTTTTTTTTTACCATTATTAAAACCTGAGTCTTTATTTTGCTGAGAGAAAAAAACAAAAGTCCACATTTCCCACCTGATCCCAAATAAATAGAGCTCATTATTGTGTTAATCTTCAAGTTAGCTAAAAGTTTCTTCTTCTGTCTTCTAAATGATAGTCTTTAGGTAGTTGTGGGAGAGTGTAAACTTATTTAAGTATTATATGGTGTAAAGATGGACTCTTTATAAAACCTATTGCATAGATACTGCCTTCTTAGGTAAATGATGTCAAAATAATAATTCATGATTGTATATTTGTTATCGTCCCAAAACCAAGTAAGTGTCTAATCTATTTCAGTTAAGCTTTATACCAACATTTTGAGGCAGGATATTCATGTGTAGTCATGGAAAGGTTTCTGAGCATGAACTCCCTAAAATTAACTGCAAGCACATAGGTGTATGCACTTCTGCATTTCTAGAAAGAAGGTTCATAGTTTCCATCCACTTCTCAGAAGCATCTGGGACCCTTAAAACATCCACACTGGATTCATCATTATGAAGAGCAGCCATTTCTGTCTGGATTATCTGTATTAGCTTGAATTCGTAAAGGCAAGGCTATGTTTTATGTTGTTGTTGTTTTCCTTATTGTCTAATTATGATTCTTGCCCAGGTCATGAAGCCTCCTCCCACCTCTCTCTCTCTCTCTCTCTCTCTCTCTCTCTCTCTCTCTCTCTCTCTCTTTCTCTCTCTCTCTCTCACACACACACACAATGCCCCTGCCTCTCCCTTGTGTAAAATTGGTTAATAATGTGGACTCTGGAGCCAAAGTATCTGGTCTCTACCACTTCCTGCTTATGTGACCTGCCTCGGTTTTCAGATCTGCCAAGTGGAACTCATCGTAGGTACATCCTCATCGAGTTATTCTGAGGATTAAATAAGTTTACATAGAGAACAGTGTCTGGAACTTAGAAAGCAATAAATAATTGCTGTACCATATGATTCCAATCTGCTGTGAATTTAGAAGCTGTCTGTTCAATTTGACAAAAGAGGGAGGATATATTTGGGGGTCTTCGTGCTTCTCAAAGCCCTTTTTTTATTTCTTGGTTTTTGTCCAGTCCTGCTTTCAATGGGATTCAATGAGATAACAGGCCATGCATTCATTTCTCTAGAACAGTGTTGAACAAAAGAAGAACAGGATAAGGCAAAGGGAAGCCGATCCTGTCTCATGAGCCCTCATTAAAGTAACCATTATAACTAAACGTCCACAGGACACTCAGCAAAGCAGCCTTCTTTTCTCTCCAGCCATTCTGATTTGCGTTAGACTCCTTTTGAAAGGAAGAACCAATTTTTCTGCTAATATCTTTGAAAAGTGCATTTGAGGCAGCTATTAGTGTGAGGGTGTGATTTTTCAAAGAAAGTAGGAACTGCTTTTTGTAGCCTGAGGGAAGAGGGGGGGGGGTCCCTAGGATTGAATCGCTTCTCCTTAAAACTACACTGCCAGGACCTGCTGGGTTCAGAATGCAAATGATCTAGGCAACAGCTCCCAGTTAAAAGGAGCAAATAAAATAGAATGGAACCGGTTGGCAGACAACATTTTTTAATAGTTTCTTCTCTTGCCTCACTGTTCTCTCAGAGTCTTTGCACCATCCATCTGAAGGCCAAAAGCTGCTGTCAGATGGCTGTAACACTTGTGTAACACTACTAAAGAATACAGTGACATCTGGGAGCCCTTGTCCTAGCAAGGTGGCAGTCCAGAAGTGGGCAAAGGTAATTGCTGCCCACAGGACTACTGCCATGACCTGCAGGCGTCAGCATCCTGCCAGTCCAGGACTGCCAAGCCTCTCTCCAGCCCTTCTGTCCATTGCTCTTCACACCAGAGCAGCTTTGGTGCAAGTCACAAAGGGATGAGATTCCCTGCTGCCTGTCTTATTAAGGGGTTGGTGTCTGTTTTGAAAATAGGCAGCGTGGCATAGTGGTGGAACCCACTGTTTTCAGAATGAGCCCTGGTGGTGTCAGCCTTCAACAAGCCAGGCCTTTCATAAAGTGACCAGTTGTGAATGTCATCATAGTCAGTGTTAATGCCATCTAGGCTGCCCTGCATGCGTACACACACACACACACACACACATACACCCGGGTAGACAAAAGTAGGTTTACAGGTGTTCATATGGAACATATTGTAATAATTAATAAATAATACTACAAGAATAAACTGTTTTGCATACTTGGAACTGTAAGCCTACTTTTGCCCACCATGTACTTTTTGTTTTGTTAATCCTCACCCAACAATATTTCTTCCATTGCATTTTAGAAAGAGGGAAAAGGAGGGAAGGTGGGAGAGGGAGAGAGAGAGAGAGAGAGAGAGAGAGAGAGAGAGAGAGAGAGAGAGAGAGAGAGAAACATTAATGTGAGAGAGACACATCAATTGATTGCCTCCCACACATACCCTGACCAGGGCCAGGGAACAAACCAGCAACCCAGATATGTGCCCTTGACTGGGAATCAAACCCACCATCCTTCAGAGTGTGTGTGTGGTAGGGGGCGGAGGGGGGGAAGGGGGGAGAGAGAAGACCTGGTGTTCTGACCATTGAGCAACACAGACCAGGACTACCATGTATGTTTAAATTTTCTCTTTCTTTCTATTTTCTTCCCAGAGTTACAGATAATAAAGAAGAAACACAGAACGAGCCAGGGGTAGCTTTCATTGGAGTCAGTTTAAAGGGTGTTCTTAGGTTTCCAGCCTTGAGTAGGTTACTTGGCCTCTGGGCCTCAGTTTCCTTCTCTGGGAAAGGTGGATGTTGCCTACCTTGCAGGCTTGTGCATTGCCAGAGCAAGGCTTTAAATCTTTGCTTATAGTTTTCAGGGCAAAAACACCAAAGGGACCTGCTATCAAGAGTCCAGTTGTCATCCCACTTACAGAAAACTCGCTTGGTAACCAATTCAGAACGAATTCATAATGCTCTAGCCAGTCTTATAAGGAAATCCCTATTCACTAATGCCGGGACAAAGACTCCCATTTGATCAAACTTCAGTCAGGCTCTGAGCTCTCTTCTGCACTAGAGCATAATCTTGAACTTCATGTCTATTCTTGCAGAGTCCAATTTTAGCAAAAATCCTACTAAGCCCAGTTAGAGAGAATTCTGCCAACCTTGGTATCTGATCACCCTCAATATCTAATTAAATCCCCCACCAGTCCCCAGGTGACAGCTGATCATCTTGCAGGCCTTCAGCAACAATCCTATTAAGTGGTTTAGTAAAAATCCCCCTACCCTTGATGTGTCCTTTTAGTAATTTTCCATTCACTGACCCCCACCCCTAACCTGCTCCATGGTTATAAATCTCCATTTGTTCTTGTTGTATTTGGAGTTAAGCCTGATCTTTTCCCCTTCCTTTTCCCTTCCTTTTTTAAAGATTTTTTATCTTTTTTAATATGTTTTTATTTTGAGAGAGAGAGAGAGAGAGAGAGAGGGAGAAACATCTATGTGAGAGTAAAACATGGATCCAATGCCTCCTGCATGCACCCTGACCTGGTATCGAACCCAAAACTGGTGACCTTTCAGTGCACAGAACAACACTTAATCAACTGAGCTGTGATATATAGGCCAAGGCTTTTTATTTTATTTTTTTCATTTTCTTTATTGAAATATATTAGACATATAAAATTATATAAATTTAAGGTGCACAACATTTTAATTTGATACATTTATATATTGTAATATGATTTCCATTGTAGTGATAATTATCACCTCAATAACATATTTTTCGTGTTTTTTTTTTAGTGGCTTGAGTAATTAAATTCCAATCTCTTAGAAAATTTTATTGTAATACGATTGTCTAATTTTACTATACTGTGCATTAGATATGTAGCATTGCAAGTTTGTACCCTTAAACATCATCTCTCCTATCCCCCCAAGTCCTCCCATCCCCATATAACTACCATTTTACTGTTTTTATGAGTTTGGCTTTTTTTAGATTTCACATATAAGTGATGGTGTACAGTATTTGTCCTTGTTTGACTTATCTCATTTAGCATAATGCTCTCAAGATTCATCCATGTTGTCAAAAATAGCAGAATTTATTCTTTTTCATGGCTGAATAATATTCCATTGTGTATATATGTCATCTTTATCCATTCATCTGTTGGTGGGCACATAGATTGTTTCTATAGCTTGGCTATTGTAAATAAGGCTGTAATGAACATGATTGCTTATCTCTTTGATATACTATTCAAAACAGTTTACATATCTGATAAATTCCTCATCTAAAATAAATATATATACCTTAGTACAACAGTTCAATGATGAGAATATAAAGTCGTGAAATTATAGTTCGTCATAAAATAAAACATACTCACCTCCTAGATTGTGACACCTATCACATTAGTCCTAACTAAAGTCTTCCTTACCATTTTAACAAGTGTCAGAATCAATCTGTAACACAGATCAGTGCTTAAATATTGAGACTTTTAAGGAGACTAA
>PVJN01056134.1:0-12868 GCA_004026805.1 Lasiurus borealis | reverse complement strand
CCTAACTGGTTTGACTCAGTGGATAGAGCATCAGCCTGCAGACTGATGGGTCCCAGGTTCGATTCCAGTCAAGGGGATGTACCTTGGTTGTGGGCACATCCCCAGTAGGAGGTATGCAAGAGGCAGCTGATCGGTGTTTCTCTCTCATCGATGTTCTAACTCTCTATCTTTCTTCCTTCCTCTCTGTAAAAAAAAAAAAAATCAATAAAATATATTTCAAATTTTTTTTAAAACATACCAGAATTCAGATAGATAAAATATTACTTATGTAATCCATAGCTGAACTAAACTTCTTTATGAGACATTATTCTTACCGACGATCAGAAAAAAAGCTAACTTGCAAGAAGTAATTTGATCTCCTCTGGTTTATAAATGTTTCTTTCAAGTTACCTCAGTCTCATGGGATAAATATTCCACTAATTTAAATGTTCCATTTTCGCCCACCAAAGTATGACCTCTTTCGTCCTCCTTTACCCAAAATCTGGCTGTAAGGGGAAGTTTAAGTAGACATCTCACTTTGGTTAGAGCTGCTTCTGTCCCCCATGTTGTCCTGGTCATTAGTTGAGGTGTAGCTCATATTCATGGTTACTATGTATCAGCCTGTGTTTCTCTGCTTTCTTACACAGTGTTTTATTTTTTGTTTGTTTTTTGTCTATTTTCAGTATGGTATGGCTAAATCTGCTAAAATGAGAGTATCTGTAGATATGGCTGGGTCTTTTTTAGTTTAATTTTTTTTATTAATGTGTTACATGTATAAATATCTTCCCATTGCCACGCCCCACCCCCAATGGCTGGGTCTTGACCTTGAGCTTCTAATTTTAATCTCTTCCTCCCCTTTCTCTACTTATTCACTGTCCTCCTATTCTTTAGTTTCTTCTTTCTCAAAGGGCTTCAATTTCCTCTTCTAAATTTGTTGGAATCTCCATTTGCTTTTCATACATTATTTTGGAATTGATAATTTTTTTTTCCTCTCCAGAAAGTCTGGAATTTTAAGTCCATTTTATCCTACTGGATTCAAAAAGTCAGCTTTGAGACTGAAAGCTGAAATAATAATGCCCTTGTTTAGAGTTCAATCTTAGAGGTTGAGTCAATGGGAGGGTAGTCAAAAATGAATATAATATTGGGGCTACAAAGATGAATATATATAATTTTAAGGTAAATGAAAACAGTAACCTCAAATAGCTGTATCATTTTCCATAAGCAGTTTTTATAAAAAATGAATAAAAGTAAGGAAACAAGTTGGTGCCAAAGATACATTTTATTTATGGAAAACAACTTCAGAATACATTCTGGGCTTGTATATATTCACCACCAAATGTCTTTAAAAACTTACATATGCTTAGCTACCATCCAGTCAGACATTTCCATTCTTACCACTTTTCAAGATTATCAAATATTTTCTTGGGGCCACATCAACTAGTCTCTCCTTTCTCCTCACCTTTTTTAAAAAAAATATTATTGACAGTATTAGAGATGCTTCCTATTTCCCCCTTACACACTTCCACACAGCCCCTGCCCTATCCCAGGCCTTCACCACATCTTATTCTATAATCTGATAGCATTTAAACTAATCTCTCCCTTTTTATAAAGCACTTCTGACTTCTATGACTTCATGCTCTCCTGTTTTTCTTCCTACTTATTTATAGCTTTTCATTATTTTTTTTAATATATTTTATTGATTTTTTTTTACAGAGAGGAAGGGAGAGAGATAGAAAGTCAGAAACATCGATGAGAGAGAGACATCGATCAGCCACCTCCTGCACGCCCCACAGTGGAGATGTGCCCGCAAGCAAGGTGTGCCCCCAACCGGAATCGAACCCCAGGACCTTTCAGTCCGCAGGCTGACGCTCCATCCACTGAGCCAAACCGGTCTAGGCAACTTTTCATTAACTTTATTGTATCTTCCTCTACCTAATATTTAATGAGGGAATGACCAAAAACTTGGTCCTGATTTTTTCTATCTACAATCTTCCCTCGGTGAGTTCATTAAATGCAATGATTTCATATGCCATCTGTTTATTGATGAGTACAATATTATTACATGTAGCTCTGATCTTCCCATTGAGTTTTAAATTCTTATATCTAACTATTGTGGCAAAATGCATGGGAGAACGATCAGCCAGCACTTTGAAGGATGAAAGCTTAACCTTTATTTCGTAGATCTGATAGTCCAGGGGAATTCCGGATCCAAAGCCTGAACTGAACTTGTGGGGAGGATCTGACCTATATATCTCCTCCAATGGGAGGTCCCTGAGGGTCCCCAAAGCTCTGTCCATATCAATCTTGGTGGTGTCTTAAGGGCATGCTCAGCAACTCCGCCCAAGTCAGCTGTGGCAGAGTCCTGGAGTTAGGCTTTGCAGCTCCACCCAAGTCAGTCAGAGTGAGGAAGTAAGACTACCGTTTTAACCAGATACTGAAGTAGGTTGTAAACCACCCCTCCCCCAACATTTCCTTTTCTATTTTTTTATTGTTTAAAGTATTGTCCCAGAATTTACCTAAGGACGCAAGCACAGGTGGCCAAGAGTATCCTCTGCCAATAGAATGGACTTATACGGATGACTCAAGGCGCTTATTAAATATTGGCCGAGCATAAATTACACAGGAGACAGACAGGCAATGCACAAATCACACGCGGTTTATTTACCGGAGTCCTGATGGTTTCCAGACCTCGGCAGGCCACCCGGAGATCCACGCTGACAGACACACACACTGGACATTGGACGTTGCAGCTGCTGCTCAGCTTGTGGCTCAGGGTTCGGACCCAGGGTCCACGGCAGAGCTCAGAGTTCAGGCAGGTGCAGGAAGGGGAGCGGAGAGCGACCGTCTGTGGAGGGGCAGACAAAAGGCTCTAATCTCCTTTGGAGCTTGCTCTCTTTTATGTGCTCAAGCAGACATCTTCAGTGTGTCTTATCAGCGGGTCCCAGGTGTTCTGCTATCTGTTCTTTACATGTGGGTGGGGTACAAACTTTTTATCTCTTACATGCACATCTATTTAAGGGCGTCCACACTTCATTCTACTCTCTAATATGTCACACCCAATTTCTTATTTTATATTTGTATTCTGTCCTTATTATTACTATAACAGTATTACAAATAATAGTACATATGTCTCCTTCTTTTCCCCCATTGACTTCCCCCTGACCTCCCCTACCCCCAGTACATGCCCTCACCTGCTCCCCCACCAGTGTCTTGCATCCATTGGTTATGCTTACACACATGCATACAAGTCCTTTGGTTGATCTCTTACAGTCCCCCGTCCCCCAACCTTCCCTGCCTTCCTGCTGTATTATGACAGTCTGTTCAATGCTTCTTTGCCTCTCTATCTATTTTTCCCCGATTCTTTCTTTAAAAAATCTTGCCTCTGCAGACTAGAAATAAACCTATAAGAACAAAATGTTTGAGTCCTGATTTCAAAATCCAACAGCTGTGAGTCCCAGTTTCAATGTCAAACAGTTCCTTATGTGCACATGTCAGCAATGGTATCTGGATGGTGGACAAATGGTGGCAATGCAGGTCCAACCCTTTCTGGTTTGGTCCTAGGCATAGGCAACCTGTAGAGACGCACAGCTGCTAACTGCCCACATGGCAAGGCATTGTCAGCATCTTCCATCTCTGGACTGTTTCTCCTCTTGTCTTCGTGGTTGGAGCAGACCTGTCAATTCCTCTCTGTTGCAGGAGTCTACATGGTCTTGAAGTTGTTTTCTGAAAGTATATAAACATATTCTCAACCAAAAGTTAATAAAGAAATATTTTCTATAAAATTGACTTGGGATCCTTTTTATTTTTGCCCAAACGATTTTCCTTTGGCTTATTTTGACACCATGTGTGTTTTTCATGAGTGTCTTGCTGTTAGCATTACAAATAAAAATTAATTTTCAAAAGTAAAAAATGTTCTATATATAATTTACTTAGAGGATATTTTCCCTTACATGATATTACCCTACTACCCCCCCTTTTTGATTAATGGAGGCTTTTGTAAATTTTTTAATGCAGTGTTGATAACTTTCAATTTTAATGTTTTGCACAAAAAAAAATGACTGCTTTAGGTTCATTGCATGTTAAGCAATTTTACCATGAGATGAACTACCAATAAAAATTTTAGTTAATACTTTAGGAACAGCTTTTTGTCCAGTACAATTAAATTTTCTTGAACATTAACTTATTTCAATTAGTCAATTTAAATTAATCTGAAAACTTGATTACTATTTTACTGTCAAATTTAATATTCTACCAACAATCTTAATTTACCCTGTAAATATTAGTGGAAAGGATTATTTGCATTCTTGAGTAAGCCCTGAGCATTCCTGGTACTAGGCTGAATTTAGGTACAGGGCAGCTGCTGTCTGCCAAGTCTCTGTCTATTACCTGGGTCCCAATCTGAGCTGGGGCAAGACTCTGTCTGTTACCTGGGTCTGGATCTGGGCTGGGCTTGGGAAGTGAAGCAGCCATGGGGACAGGAGACCTCCCTCAGAAGGCATGAGGGTTCAGACTCCTGCAAGGTTGGGGAGTTCTGTTGACCCCCAAGTTCTCTCCTGATGGCACCTCTGAGACTGTGCCTGTCTTAGGTTGTTCCTTCCCTGAAAAATCTTACCCATCTCTGGCTAACCAGTCATCCTCTGGGTACAAGGAGGGGCCATTTTCCTTTTCATTACCCCCTCTTGTTCCACAGGCTATTCTTAGCCTTGGGAATTATAAAGACTCAGCGATTGTGGATAAGTTCAACACTCTAGCTACTTCCTGCTGAAGTGGGGTGACAAAAAAAGGAGGTTTAGTATCCTGAGTCTTCACCATCTTCCCCAAAGGTGTCATGAGAGTAACAAGGGCAAAGAAGTTCCCCTCCCGGTACCAGTCTGGGTTTCTGACAACATTTGTATGAAGACAGAATAAAACTATTAGAATAAAATAAAAACAATAATTATTCAGATAGGAGGGGATAAGAAGATTCAGGTTGGGCAGCCAGATCCTCCCTCTTCTTGAAGATAATCCACAGGGGGGTAGATTAGGTCAGAGGTCACCTTCCACTCTAGAAGCTAATTGTTAAGTTGGTGGGCTACTTTTTACCCAGGAGTGGTGGATCCAGGTGTTTAGTCTTGCAACTTTGAGAGTTGAGGGGATAGTTAGTATTACTGGATAAGGTCCTCTCCAGGTTGGCTTAAGGGGTTCCTTTTTCCAATCTTTTACCCAAACCTGGTCCCCAGGGTTGTGATGATGCACAGCTGTTCCTAGAGAGATGAGCAATCGATTAGTAACCCATATGTGGACTTCAAAGATAGTTTTCCAACATCCTTGTAGCTGTTTCTGAATTTCTAAATTCCCTATTCACCCAAATTTCCATTTGGCCAAATTAAGGGAGGAAGTTTGCCATATGTAATTTGAAATGGAAAGAACTTTACCCTGGCTCTCAAGACACAGCACACCTGTAGGAGCACAAGTGGTAAGATATATGTCCAGGATAAGTTAATATACTGGCATAGTTTAGCTATAGCCTGCTTGAGAGTGTGGTTCATGTGTTCTACTTTCTCTGAACTCTGGGGCCTGTAGGCTGTATGTAAGTTCCACTTAAACCCTAAAGCCTTAGCTACCTGCTATACTACCTTAGCTATAAAGGCTTGGACATTATCTGACCCTATGAGGGTTTTTTAAATATATTTTATTGATTTTTTACAGAGAGGAAGAGAGAGGGATAGTTAGAAACATCGATAAGAAAGAAACATCGATCAGCCGCTTCCTGCACGCCCCCTAAAGGGGATGTGCCCACAACCAAAGTACATGCCCTTGACTGGAATCGAACCTGGGATCTTTCAGTCTGAAGGCCGATGCTCTATCCACTGAGCCAAACTGGTTAGGGCATGACCCTATGGTTAATGGAATTCTATACCATGGAATTACGTCCTTAGTGACTTTTCTCACCTTCTCCGTGTGAGTAGAGTATGCCTCAATCCAGCCTGCAAAGATGCAGACAAAAACTAAAAGATATTTATTTCCTCGACTGGGGCCCTATTTCTGTAAAGTCTACCTCTAGATATTTAAAGGGAGCCAGCCCACAGCACTGAATTACTATTGGTCTTATAGGACCCTGCCTTGCATTGTTCTGTGCATAGAGGAGGCAGTGCTGAGAGACTGAGCTGCATAAGGAGGGGAGATGGGCAATTAGATAGTATCTGCTTAACAAGGATCCTAAAGCCATATTCCCTAAATGGTTAAGTTCATGCAGCTGGAGGACTACTTTATGAGTTAACTGTTCTGGAATATATACCCTATGATATGGGAATATCCACCAACCTTCCTTCATCCGTTTACCCCCTTCTTGCTGGGCCCATTCTTCTTGAGGGGTATGTTTCGGAGGTCCAGGTAATTCAGGAACCTGCATAATCTGCAATGGCATTGCCCCCTCCTTAGAAGTTAGCTTTGCCACTGCATCTGTGTGATGGTTCCCTTTTGACACTCAGTCTTTTCCTTTTTGGTGTCCTCTACAATGGATGACTGCTTCTTCCTTGGGCTTTCAGACTGCTTCTAGGAACTTCAAGCTCTCATTCTGATTTTTTTATTCCTTTTCCTCTGGCTGTCGGGAGCCCCCTTTCCTTGTATATGGCCCCATGGATATGCAAGGTAGCGAAGGCATAGTGCAAGTCAGTGTAGATTTTGTGTGCTTATCCTTACTGAGATATAAGGCTCTGACTGGGGCCCAAAGTTCTGCCCTCTGTACTGATTATCCTTCAGGAAGGGTCTGTGCCTCTATTATTTCAAAGTTTGATACCACTGTATACTCAGTTCATCTTTTTCCTTTATCTAGGAAGCTATTGCCATCCATGAACAGTACTAAATCTGGATTCTATAGAGGCCTGTCTGTTAGATTTGGCTGGCTGGAGTAAACCTCCTCTAGGACTTCTAGACAATCATGCTCAGGGGTTCCCTCTGTGATGGGCAGGATTAAGAATTCTTATTGCCTCTAAACTTATTCATGGATTTTCACATAGGAGCCCTTGGTATTGAGTCATTTAAGCATGAGTCAGCCAATGTTGCCCCTTAGCTTCCATGAGGGTGACAACAGCATGAGCCACTTTAACATTTAAGTTCTGTCTCAGAATGAGCTTTCTGCTTCTGACTAGTAAAGCCATGTCTGCAAGGCTGGCCCCCTAAGGCATGGCAACTGGGTCAATCTGTTTGGAGAGGTGGGCTATTGGCCTCTGCCAGGGTCCCAACTCCTGAGTCAGAACTCCTAGGACTACCCCAATGTTCTCCTGAATGAAAAGGTTAAAGTTCCATGTCATATCTGGGAGCCCTAGGGCCGGCGCTTTGATGATCTTTGTCTTTATGGTTGAGAAGGCTTTTTTCTGCTCAGGACCCCAGTTAATGGGTGCTTTTCCTCTCCTTTTAAGGCTTCAGAGAGTGGATTAGCTAGATCTGAGAATCCTGGGATCCAAATTCGACAAAACTCTGCTGCTCCTAGGAATTCCCGAACCTGTTGTTGGGTTCTGGGCACTGGTGTGGCACATACTGCCTGTTTTCTTTCTGTCCCTAGTCTTCATTTCCCTTGGATAATTTGGAAACTTATGTATTTGGCTTCCCTCTGACAAATTTGAGCCTTACTTTTGGACACCTGGTAACCTGTTTTACTGGAGAGTCTTAGAAGGGTTCATGTTCCTTCCCAACACTGAGTTTGTGTGGAGCTAGCCAGTAGGGGGTCATCTACATACCAGAGTAGAACATATCCCACATCCTTTTCTGGAAATTTGGAAAAATCTGCTGCTAGTGCTCCACTAGAAAGAGTTGGGAAGTTCTTGAACTCTTGTGGCAGTCTGGTCCAGGTGAACTGTTCCTTAGCCCCTTTGGTTGGGTTTTCCCACTCAAAGGCAAACAGGGGATGACTGGAGGGCGCCAGCTGAAGGCAGAAAAAAGCATCTTTTAGATCTAGACATTAAACTATTCTGCTTCTGATGGAATGAGTCCTAGGAGGGTGTCTGTATTCAGCAGCACTGAATGCAGGGTTATAATGACCTCATTCACAGCCTGAAAGTCTTGTACCAGGTGGTAATCATTGGTCCCAGGTTTCTTGCCAGGTGACAAAGAGGTGTTCCATGGAGAGTGACACTGCTTAAGAAGTCCCCATTGAAGCAGTCATTCTAGGTGGCCCGGGATACTAGGTGTATGTTCCTTGAAATTGGATACTGGTAAAGTTTTACAGGCTGTGCCTCAGGCTTCAAGTCAATTAGCAATGGGGTGTGGTTCTTAGCCAGGCCTGGGGGATTTCCTTCTCCCCAGACCAGCGGGAATTCCTTCTCTAGTTCAGGCTCTAATGTTGGGTGCTTTGACTAGTATGTATAAAGTCTCCATTCTTCCTCCCTAGGCACTGTTAAAGATAGGATCATTGGAGAGGTCTCACTTAAGTGCAGTTGTGCTGAGCCATCTGGGGCAAAGGTGATTTTTACTCCCATTTTGGCTAAAAGGTCTCTGCCCATTAGAGGGACCAGACAATCTGGCAAGAACAGGAATTCATGAACCATCTTGTTGCCGCCTAACTGACATCAGCAGGGGCAGCAGAATGGTCTGTGAGTGTGGTCCCCAGTAACCCTGATAATGGTGACCTCCCGTCCTGGGAGAGGAGCTACTTTCTGAGGCACTATTGAGTCCTCTGCCACTGTATAAACCACAAAGTTCACAACCTTGCCCCGATTTTCATTTCGACCATGGGCTCATGGGGGCCCAGTTGGAAAGAGCCAAGTCTGCCCTAGTTGGAGTTGGCTGCTGCCAATCTGATTAGGTCTGTTTCAGGTGGCTCTGGCGGATAGCAGCTGGGTGGTTTGAATGGCTTTGCATGCTTCTTCTGGAGGCGCAGACATTCATTCTTCCAGTGTTCTAATTCTTACAATAGGCACCCTGGTCCCATTTAAGATCCACCCTTCCTTTTCCTCACTTGGATCCTTGCTGTCTCCTTTTCCTTTTCTGGTAGCTAGCTTCTTTAATGACCACAGCAATCAAAGTCTCCTCACCCTCCTTTTTAGCCGCATTGCCTCAATTAATGAAAACCTGGTTTGCTATTTCTAGTAGCTCAGTTGCATTCTTTCCTCCAAATCATTTAAGCTTCTGTATCTTTCTTCTTATGTCTGGCTGAGCCTAACTAAGGAAGGCTGGATTGACCATTGTTTGATTCTCTGAGGCCTCTGAGTCAAAGGGAGTGTAAACTTGTATATACTTCACAGAGTCTCTCATAAAAAGTTGCTAGACTTTCGTCAGGCCTCTGGAAAAACCTCAGAGGTCTTGCCCATATTAGTGGGCTTTTTAGCTCCAACCCAGAGCCTCTGGAAGAAGGCCAAGCCAATACCTCTCTAATCTGGCCCTCCTGCCCTCTGAATTTGGATCCCATCTGTCTGTGTCTAATGACCCTGGCAGGGCCTGGATTTGGAGCCATTTCCAAGCTTCTGTTATTATTCTCATGTGCTCCTCAGTGTTAAAAAGCGAAGGAGTTGCTTACAGTTGACCCAGGTGGGCTTATGGGTCTGAAAAAATTGACTCCAGAAGGTCAACTATAGCTCGAGGTTTTTCAGAATAAGTGGGAGTAGGATGTTTCTAATTTAAGAGATCAGTTATAGTGAAAGACTAGTAGTAAAAGACTGACCCCCCCCCCCCTGGTGGAGTCACATTTTTTCCAATTATATGAGGACTCCACATTTCTCAGAGAGGCATCTGGAAAGCCGGGAGTGTTTTGGGTCTCAGATCAGCTGAGTGCAAACCTCTCTACTACATCCAACTGGATCTGGAGAGTCTGGTTGGGGAGAGACGGAAGGAGGTGATGGAAGGAGGTGATGTATCTAAGCTTCCCTGGCTAGGCAAAGGGGCACTGGGTACTGCTTGAGGCACATATGGAGGTGGTAGAACTAGCAGGGTTTTCTCGGGGTTACTACAGAATAAGCGCTTATTTTTTTTCTGAGGGGTCTGCCCTTTTTCCTTATATATATAAAACTGAATCCAAAGTAGCTTAGGCTCTGCTATTTCTAGCCATTGATCAATATAAGGGAACTGGTCAGGATGACCTGGGTCTCCTGTGATAATTCTGTGAACATTCCTGATCATGGGGGCATCCACTGTGCCCTCTACTAGCCTTCCTATTCCAAAAGATGTCCAGTCTATTTAATTCCCAGGGGACTAGTTTTACCCCATAGTCCCTACTAAACCCCTTTTAAAAATTCTTAACATACATTTTAAGACAGTGGAGTTTGAGGAGAAGCCATTACCCATGTTGCAGGGAGGGACCATGCTGCCTCCTCTTTAAAAAAAAAACAAAACTGAATAAAAGAACTAATCAAAATAAAGCTTATTTTCTAACTTTATTTGTTCTTGGGTTTGAATAGTAAATAACACTAATCAGATTTCTGCTGTCAGTCTCCCTTAGTACATTGATATAACATTATTTAACCTTTGTTTAGGGAGGCAAAATGCAAATCATTTACTCCCAAGTGTCCTTGGTTTGGGGAAGACAAGATTTACAAGATAGCTCCTTGATTTAGAGAATATGGGATACACAAGATGCCTTGATTTAGGAATTACATGATTTACAAGACTAGGGAAGGCAGGATTTACAAGATGCCTTGATTTAGGGAAGACAGGATCTCTGCTCAGTTTCCCTATTCTAATTGTCCCAACTTACTGGCCTGTCATCCATTCAACTTTCTTTCAACATTTCTCATTACCTTCCTTCATTACACCAAAGCCATGCTTTCTTTCCAGTTAGTTAGAACTCTTAGCCTTAATTTTTAGGTGACATGTCATATTTTTTAAGAGACACAAACAGAAATTGTACTAGCTAAACAATTTAAACAAACAACAAGGAGAATATTTAAACAATAACAATAGTTAAACGATAACATTCCCACACACACACACACAAAAAAAAAAACTTTGAATGATCACAGAAATACGGGAGATGTTTAGAAAGGTTTTTTAAAAAACAAAATAGAGCCCTGGCTGGTTTGGCTCAGTGGACAGAGTGTTGGCCTGTGGTTCGATTCAAGTCAAGGGTACATGCCCAGGTTGCAGGCTCAATCCCCAGTAGGGGGCATCCAGGAGGCAGCCGATCAATGATCAATGATTCTTTCTTATTATTGATGTTTCTATCTCTCCCTTATTCTGTGAAAGCAATAAAATATATATATTTTTAAAAATAAATAAAAACAAAACAGAAACAAATATAAAAATAAACACTTTTATACCAGTGCATGCCACATTTACACCACAGAATACCTTGCATTCACCAAATCAGTTTCAATTGTGCAGAGACATAGAACAAGTCCCTGAACAGAAGCAGTAGAAAACTACCTAGGAATGCTTCTCTTCTACCTTTTTTCAAAGGCAGGCCAGACTTGGACCCTTAGCCAGTCCAAGTTTTGACTTCCCTCCCAGGAAGTCCCAGAGACAGTGAATACCATCTAGAAGCTATTCTTCCAGGTGATCTGAGCTATCTTAAGGTAAATAATTACGTAGGTAGAGGCCAACTACCTCTTTTGTCCCATAGGAAAGGCCAGAACTCGGACCCATTTCTCAGCTGTCTAATTTTGCCTTCCCTCACAGGAAGTCCCAGAAAGGTGTTTCTTGCCTCGTTTGGGTTCCCTGCAGCATAGAGTCACCACAGTACCCTAGGCCCTATGAGTTCAATAACCAGAGAATGTGCCATTGGCGCTCCTTCTGTGGGTTCCAGAGCCCAAAGCGAGTGCCCCAAAGTCCACTCTCGTCAGCAGTGGTCTCAGAGCCAGCTCAACTGAAGTTTCTCGGCCAATGCACCAAATGTTGTGGCAGAATGCACAGGAGAACAATCAGCTAGCACTCCGAGGAAGGAAAGTTTAACCTTTATTTTGTAGATCTGCTAGTCCAGGGGATTCCAGATCTAAAGCCTGAACTGAACTGGTGGGGAGGCTCTGGCCTCTATATCTCTTACTGTGATGGGCCTCTGAGGGTCTCCAAGCTCCACCCAAGTCAGCTGTGCCAGGGCCCTGAGTTTAGGCTCTGCAGCTCCACTCAAATCAGTCAGAGTGGGGGAGTAAGATTACAGTTTCAACCAGATACTAAACTAGGTTGCAAGCCCCCTGCTCCCATTTTCCTTTTCAGAAACACCTACTTTAAATTTCATTGTCGATCCTACTAAGCATCTCAAACTTAACATATCTAATAATACTCTTAACCCATCCCCAAATGTATTCCTCAGCAATATTCCCCACCTTAGTAAATGATGCTACCATTCACCTATTTGATCTTTTAAAAGCTTTCACTGATTGCCGTATCTTATACAATCCTCTCCCCCAACAACTGTCTAGTCATTCTCCAGACCCTGAATGCTATTTTGTTTCTCTTCATAGAATGTATCTTTATCTAAAATTATATATTCATTTTGTATTAATTATATTCACCAAAAGGATTCAAGCTATAAAATTATCTGTTGTTTTTGTTGTTATTGTTGTTTGTTTGTTTGTTTTCATTCCTATATCTCCGATTCCAAAATCAGCAACTGGGCTACATTTGACTGGCTAAAAATTTGGTCTCTCTAAATAGCAGATCATAGCACATCGGTAAACTTTTTGACTTCTAATTTTCCAATCATTTATCCTCCAGCAATATCAGACTAAAATGAACAAGGCATTTGGAAAGGGGAACAAATTATTTGTATATTTTAAATATTAACCTTTATCTTATATACAAGTGGCCTGGTACACGAAATTCATGCATGAGTGGGGGTTACCCCTCAGCCTGACCTGCACCCTCTCTAATCTGGGACCCCTCTTGCAATCTGGGACCGCTGGCTCCTAACCACTCATCTGCCTGCCTGCCTGATCACCCCTAACCACTCTGCCTGGCAACCTGCTCGTCCTCAACTCCCCCC
>PVJN01056133.1:0-12868 GCA_004026805.1 Lasiurus borealis | reverse complement strand
AGGAAATCATTGATTCCATCCTAAAAACATTTTATAATAAAGTTTATTAAAAATTTAGCTTTAGCAAATGCTAAAAACACAATGAGAATCACAGAATGCACTGTGTTTTTGTTATGAAACTTTAAACCTTCAAAATTAAGAGATAAAAATCTACTTGGCAACACAGTATGCTAAACTTGTTGATAAAAATTCTCAAATATTTTCATTGGAAAAAAAGACAGAGTTATTGCATCATTTTCTACCACATTCTACAACCATTAAGTAAGCCTTATTATCCTCATATTTAATAATTCATAGTAATACTATATAGTGTAACAAAAGTACAATTGCTAGTATAATTACTGGGAAATTTATTTTTTCCATATGTGTTGATTCTGTATACCTTCATTTTGTTTTATATAATGTTTATTATTAAATAATACTCCAAAGAAATGTTTATTACATCATTATACTCAACTACAAATTTTACAATCCAACCTGATTGAGTGTCCTGCTATTTGTAACACATTTCATTTATATGAGATAATTGTACCAAGACAATCTTATAGAGAACTTGTTTAGCTGTGTAAATTTAGGCTAGATTAGAGTTCTAGATCTGATTCTCTTCCTAAGGAAAAAAAAAGTTAGTCAATATAAATGAACCTCGAAAAGTTATAAAACTAATTACAGGCAGTAAGACTGAAGACCTATTGGAAAATATATAGAACTTACTAAACTGGATAGTGTCTATTAATAGTGGTCCCACTTCAGAACATTTAAAAATACTTTACAAATCTTGGGAATCTAAAAAATTCTGCCGATTTTCATGGGTTTATTTAAAAACCCATTGAATAATTTTTAATTTATTTTTAAAATGTTACTAGGTAACTGGGTTATGGAAATATGTAGTTCAGAGATTATGGTTACCACTGCTGTCTACTACATCATTCCGAAATCCCTTGGTTTATGGAAGAGAAGAGAGTAAGCACAGCATAGGAACACACAAATGAGAGTCACATTTTTAGTTGTAAGAGAATCTCTCTTGGAAAATATTTCTACAGATGTCATATGGGTAACAAGTTTGGCTACTTAACCGGTATTTTTAGCATTCTTAACAAATATAATTTAAAACTGTAGGGAGAACCAACGCTATATTTCAACACGTCAAATGTATCCAAGGCGTTCCAAAAGATGTTATGGCAAGCGAGATTCAAAAATAGTCACCCTGGTTGCTATGTTTTCCCAACATCGCTGTAACATATCGAAAAGAATGCTATTAACAAAGCCAATTTGAATAAAATAAATTTAGAGAGATATTGTTACAGCTCACTTCTATGTCCTTAACTTTTAATCATTACTTTCCAGGAGAGAAATTTGAAACATTAAAGAAAAATGTTTTCTTTGCAGACCTTGAAATAATAATGGATTTAAACTTGGCCCGCCAAAAGAAAATAAATTTTATATCTGAGCTCTTCATTTATACCAAAGACTATTTATAAGAAAGAAGGTACCATGACTTTGGATTAAGATTACAAAAGAATTCCATTGCTAAATAGGAAAAAAAAATGTATATATTTATAATTACCATTCACAATTGCAATGACTTATTTGTATGAACTGAGATTTTTTCAATACGAAACTGATTTAAAAAAAAAAAGCAATAGAAAGAAATCAGTTTACAAGTTGGAAAACTTGAATTGGATTTACCATTCCACTTGAAACAACTTAAATATCAAATGAACAAGTGAAAAACAGACGAAATTGAGGAAGTGACAAATTTGGAGAAATTGGTTCTCAGGTAATAAAAGGCAGTGATATCTGAGATATGAGAAACAAGGAGGGAAGCCTTAGGATTAGCTACTGAAGGGAGAGGGAACCCGAGATCGTATTAGTCTCTCTGAGACGAGGGGACAGAGCTGAGACACCAAAGCCAACACAGTCCACATGGCAGAATGTCCAAGAAAGGAGACATGCATGGGGACAACATCAACAGATTTGCAGAGTTTTGTTTGTCCTTGAGTTTTTTTTTTTTTTTAATATATTTTATTGATGTTTTACAGAGAGGAAGGGAGAGAGATAGAGAGTCAGAAACATCGATGAGAGAGAGACATCGATCAGCCGCCTCCTGCACGCCCCACAGTGGAGATGTGCCTGCAAGCAAGGTACATGCCCCCGACCGGAATCGAACCTGGAACCTTTTAGTCCGCAAGCCGAAGCTCTATCCACTGAGCCAAACCGGTCTCGGCTGTCCTTGAGTTTTAAGTAGAGGACTGAGCCTGTTCTCATCAGCAAGACTAAAAAACCTTCATCTCCACCGGTCATTTTTTGTGGGGATTAGTTAGCCCTTGAATGAGATGCAGTTTTGGTCTCACCTAACATACCTCAAAAGCAGACCTCAAGGGATCATGCTGTTTACAAATAATCAACTGTACTATAGAACAATGATAAAAAAATATGTATAGGAATACAAAAATATTCAGCACCTAGCAAAGTAAAATTTACAATGTGTGGCTTCTAGTGAGAATTTACCAAGTATGATAAAAACAAAACGAAACAACAAAACAATACCATAAAGGCAGCACCCATAATGAGGAGAAACATAAATCAATTAAAATTGGTGCATACTACATCAAAATAAAAAGTTTCTACACAGCAAAAGAAAACATCAACAAAACAACAAGAAAGCCCACTGCACTGGAGAACATATTTGCCAATGTTATATCTGATAAGGGCCTAATCTCCAAAATTCATAGGGAACTCATACATCTCAACAAAAAGAAGATAAACAATCCAATCATAAAATGGGCAAGGGACTTAAATAGACACCTTTCAAAAGTGGACATACAGAAGGCTGAAAGGCATATGAAAACATGCTCTAAGTTGCTAATCATCTGAGAGATGCAAATCAAAATGACAATGAGGTACCATCTCACACCTGTCAGAATGGCTATCATCAACAAATCAACAAATGACAAGTGTTGGCGAGGATGTGGCAAAAAAGAAACCCTCGTGCACTGCTGGTGGGAATGCAGATGGTGCAGCCACTGTGGAGAACAGTGTGGAGTTTCCTCAAAAAGTTAAAAAATAGATCTCCCATTTGACCCAGTAATCTCACTTCTGGGAATATATCCCAAGAAAGCAAAACCATCAATCAGAAAGGATATATGCACCCCTATTTACCATAGCTAATATTTGAAAACAACCCAAGGGCCTATCAACAAATGAGTGGATTAAAAAGCTGTAGTAAATCTACACAGAGAGTATTATGCTGCTGTAAAAAAGAAAGAACTCTTACCATTCGCAACAGCATGGATGGACCCGGAAGGCATTTGCTAAGCGAAATAAGCCCATCAGAGGAAGATAAATATCACATGATCTCACTCATTTGTGGAATATAATGAACATTATAAACTGGTGAACAAAAATAGATACAGAGACAAAGAAGCATCGAACAAACTGTCAAACTTCTGTGGGAAGACAGGGGAAGGGTTGGGAGTTGGGGGTAAGAAATCAACCAAAGGACTTTTGTATGCATGCATATAAGCATAAGCAATGGACACAGACACTAGGTGGTGGCGGGGAGTGAGGGCATGTACCAGGGAATAGGGTGGCCAGGGGAAGGTCAATGGGAGGGAAAAGGAGACATATATAATACTATATGTAATACTTTAAACAATAAAATGAAACTTAAATAAATAAATAAATAAATAAAATTGATGCATACTGACATAGATGTTAGAATTACTGAAGACATTGAAACAGTTATAATTGTATTTCCTGTGCTCAAAAAGGTGGAGGACAGATTAAATGTGTTACAAAGAGATGCAAATTATAAAAAAATATATCGGACTTTTAGAGGTTAAAACTATCATGACTACTGTATTTAGTTAATGTCAGATTAGACCTTGAAAATGTACAGAGTAATGAATTTGAAGATGTAGCAGCAATAGAAATCATCCAAAAATCAAACACAAAAGAGAATGGAGTATCTGTGAGCTGTGAGACAACTTCAAGAAACAATGTATGGGTAAGAGGAACTCTGAATTAAAAGGGGGCACATCCATATTTGAAGAAATAATGACTAAATAATTCCAAAATTTGGTGGGAACTCTAAAGATATGGATTATAAAAAAAAAACTCAATAAACTCCAAGCATAAGAAACATAAAGAAAACTATAGGAAGACACATTATATTCCAAAAGCAGTGATAAAGAGAACATCTTAAAATCACTTAGAGGAAAGAAGACACGTAGGAACAAAGACAAAAATGACAGCATATTTTTCATCAGAAACTATGCAAGCAAAAAGACAGTGGAACAACATAGTGAGAGTGCTAATAACCAATAAAATATCTTTAAAATAAATATTTTGTAAAAATATTTTCAATTATAAAACAGCTGAACCAATTACTGCAGTAGTTACTCACCAGCAAACCTGAAGTAAAGAAATGTTAAAATAATTAAGATCCAGGGAAAATGCTACTGGATGGATATGTGTGTCTGCGCAAAGAAAAGAAAAGCCTATAAAATGGTACCTATATAAATGTTTCTAATTACTTAAATATATTTAAATAATAATTAACCTAAAAATAGGAACAATGTATGGTGGTGTTTATAAAATGTATGAGAGTAAAAAGTATGATATCAGTAGCACAAAGACCAGGAAGGGAGAAATAAAATATGTGAAGTGATATAATGTATCTTAAAGGTAAACTGTGATAATATGTATGTTTTAAACCTTAAATCAACCAATAAAAAGAGAATTCTAGTTAATGAGCTAAAAAAAAGGAGGTAGAATTAAATAATGAAAATACCTGAAAACTGGAAACAAACCAAATATCCATCAACAGGTGAAATGGGTAGTATATTCAGCAACAATCAAGAACCATTGAAACACCCAATATAAATGAATCAGAAAATAATTATGCTGAGTAAAATAGCTAAATATATAGAATTTTTTGAAATGCAACATTTACTAGGAGGTTTTTGTCCTAGTATTCTTCCTTCAACACCCTCCACATTATATGCCATAAAAAAAAAAAGGTTGAGTATACATTCTAACGATCTCTTCAATTCACCGATTTCTTCTCTCTCTCCACCACTCTAGTCTAATTTCTTATTAACTCTTGACTAGATTATACAATAAACTCCAAACTGGACTCCTCACATCCATACTTGTCTCTTTCCAAAGTGTTCTCCATATTTATCCATCGTGGGATTTAATCTTGGGGCAAAACTAGGTCTAATGTTGTCACTCTGCTCACCCTATTAAAACCCTTCACACTGACCTCCACCCGTTTAGCAGCCTCTTCTCTCATGTTGTCTTAAACTCCTTCAAATGTCTTCTTTCAATTCCTCTAATGCCCTGGCCCTTGTTCATCACAGGGCCTTAGGGCATGCTGTTTTCCATGCCTCTAATGTCTTCCTACATCCCTCTCCCTTCTCCTCATTTAATCTAATCCAACTCAACATGCAGGTCACCACTCAATGTCGTCCTGACTCCCTGACTAGTTCAGATATCCCTGTTTTACTCTTTCACACACCATGCACTCCTCCTTTACAGATTTCATCATGATTGAGATTTGGGTGATTAATCGGAAGAAATCAATTAGGCCACCTCTATCTCTTTCACCCAGACTATAAGCTTCTTAAAGGTACCTAACTTTGATTCATCTCCAAATCCCCAGCACTTAAACCCATGAGTGACACATACTGGGCAGTCAATAAATATTAGTGAAATGAATGAATGAATGACTATAAAGTATATATAAGAGGTAATTCAGGGACACTAATATATTCTTATCCAGCTGCCATTGAACCTGACCTTGAACCTTCCTAGCTAATGAAGTCAGCCCCGTGCAGTCCTCCTTCTTGCTGAGGTCTTCTCTGTTGATGACCAGAAGGTCAGGCTCTTGCTCTGTTCTAAACTCCTAGGGTCTCCATCGACGGCTCAGCCCTTCGTGTTTGGCCTTGGTAATCACTGCCCCAGCTTATGGCAGAGACCATGAGGGCGTGAAATGTGTCTCAGGCTGACTAGCACCATGACGGCAAGCCAAGTGGTAGCAACGAATGACCGGCTTTAGGTCTTTCATTCCCCCAAAGCCTCTCAGACTCTGCTGGACAGACAGACTCTCCCGTTGCTCTGTCCTTCACACCCCCTGGCTTCTGCCTCTTTGGCCGAATCCACTTATGTACACTCAGCTTCCTTTAAGCAAACAGATAAACACAAACGTTCAGGTGTTTCTCTGGCACTTGCTTTGTTTTGCCCTTTTGTGTAGTTAATTGTACGCCTGTCTTATATGTCTTCTCTTCAGAGAAGTTGGGTGGTCTAGCTCTTACTCTCTTCCCGCACCTAGCACAGTGCCTTGATGGTAGTAGCCCCATTCAGGGTCCTGTTTTTGTTTTTTTTTTAAGATTTGAAAATTATTTTTTTTATTTTTATTAATTTTTTGTACATATCTCCCCATTGCCCCCCTCCCTCCAGGCATACCCCAACCCCTCAGTGTCTATGTTCATTGGTTATGCTTATCTGCATGCATACAAGCCCTTTGATTGATCTCTTATCTACCTCACCTAACTTTAGTCTTCCTGCTGTAATTTCACAGTCTGTTTGAAGCTTTACTGTCTCTGTATCTATCCTTTTGTTCATCAGATTACAATGTTCTTTATTATCCACAAATGAGTGAGATCATGTGATGCTTCTCCTTCATTGACTGGCTTATTTCACTAAGCATAAGGTTCTCCAATTCCAACCAGGTTGCTGCAAATGGTAAGAATTCCTTCTTTTTAATGGCAGCATAGAATTCCATTGTGTAGATGTACCATAGTTTTCTGATCCACTCATCAGCTGATGGGCACCTAGGCTGTTTCCAAATCTTAGCTATGGTAAATTGTGCTGCTGTGAACATAGGGGTGCATAAATCCTTTCTGATTGGTGTTTGTGATTTCTTAGGATAAATTCCTAAGAGTGGGATTTCTGGATCAAATGGAAGATCAGGGTCCTGTTTGATGACTTCCGGTGACTCATGAAAAGTAGCAGCAATATAAGCGCTGGAGTTTCCCTCTTCTCTCGGCTTGGACACTTGACCTGAACACTTGTCCAGTGGCCAGAGCACTGGATTATGAGTCAGCAACTTGGGTTTTGGTCTGAGTCACCTCGTCTCGGTTTTCTCATCCATCCACTGCCACGAGTAGTTGTGAGGACCAACTAGGATGATGGACACGGGGGTGTTTTGTAAAATGGAAAGCATTCTACAGATACATTATTATCATCTCCGTGAATATGCAAAACAACACGGGCTGAAGTAGCTGTGGCTTTCACTTGCGGTCCTGTGAGCCAGGCCTGGAACCCCCGGTGGGTGCCCGAGGCGACGTAGGTTTCTACGTTTTATGTAGCCAAAGGGAGTGATTCATTAGTTGCTGTTATGAGGCCTATATACGCAACACCACCTGGGTGTGTGGTCAGCGGTGCCAAAGCGATTTGGTCACCGGAATGTGAGAGAAGTGCCTGGAGCACATCCCTGGTGCTCGGTGGGTGGCGATGGTAAACTTCCTGCCCAGTTCCTCGGCGGCGAGGTTTGATGCTGACATCTGTTAGAGACCCAACTGAAAGCGAACGAGTGAAGGTTACAGGGGGCTTGCAGAAGGCACGAGAGAAGAATGAGTGACAGCTGGTAGCATAGGGTCCATCCACGCCACTCTCAGAGCATCCATGCGGGTCTGACTTGGCCACACTTCATGGTGATGCTTGGTTTCTGTTTCTGCTCCTCCCAACTGGCTGAGAATTCCTTGAGGGCAGGGACCAGTGTGGTCACCTTTCAATTTCCAGCCCCTGAGACTTCCTGATGCGGGGGGCGTGCTCAGAAGACCCTCAGTGACTATGTGAAGGAAGAAAATGATGGTGAGCACTAGGGTTGTGGTCTGGCGGAGTGGGAGACTTGTGGCCAGAGAGTTACTAAGTGATGGGCTGTGTGTGAGGATAGAGGGTTCAGAGGAGGCTCCTTCGGGAGGGTCACTCCTAATCTCGAAGGAGGAGAAGGCTGAAGCCTGGGGGAGAACGAGAAATGATGGTTGGAAAGGTTCAGTAATGTTACACTCTTAAGATGCTTAAAAAACTCAAAGTGTTTTTGCACCCATGAGCTCAGTCCTCGCAGAGATTCAGATGCCAAGAGGGCAAACGTTGGCGAACCTTCACAGGTCAGCAAACCAAACCCGAGGCGGCTTCCAGAACTTTCTATCATCACATTGCAGGTTGGAGGGAAAGCCAGGATGAGAACTCTCTTGTTTATTTCTTCGCCCTTCTCCCCAGAGCATGCTGCTTTGTGTGCCGGTGCATCCCACGCGGATTTCTTGGGTGTACCTAAGAGCGTGCTTACGGGATTCCCAGAAGTAATCATAAACTGGGCAGAAAAGCGAACTCTTATCAGAGCTGGGGATGGAGAGATTTATTTGTGGCCAGTGCTTTCTTTACAAACAAATGGAATTCACCGCGGACGGCGTCCATCTCCAGGGAGAAAGGACGAGAGGGTCCAAGTTCACGGCGACACTGACAAGCGGACTGGGTATGGAGAGCAGAGCTGAACGCATCTGAAGACCTGAAACTTAAAAGAAAAATATTGGGGTGTTTGGGGGTTTGAAAACAACAACCACCTTAAACGTCCTTCTGTCGGACTCATTTATTTCCTTCATTTCTAGACTCAGGACCATTTTCAAAAATCAAATCCATATGCTTTGGGATTAACAACATTTAAATCATAAAACAGCATTGCATAAGAGCTCCTTGATGTCCAAGAGTCAGCGTGCCTTTGGTCTCCGGCAGGAAAGTCGGTTTGGAAGCGACCACTCCAAAGTGGTCCGTCCCCACGTACACGCTCCATGATCCTGGGCTTTCTCGGCTCCCATGTGTGACCAGGAGGCCGGTTGTGTTCATGCTCTGGGCCTCCATGTTCTCCTCTGCATGTTGGGGTCTATTGGCTCGTGCCCCCGTTTCTTCCTGGCTGTGACTGTATGTGGTTCTGGCCCGTGGACACGACTTGCTCACAAGCATGAGAACCGTTCGTGTCCTGGCTCTGCCGCATATGAATTCGACGTGATTTTCGTCCCCTTGGCCCCACTTGCTTTTATTTATAAGAATGCAAGAGTGGGACTTACCTCATAGAGCTGTGAGGTTAAATGAGTTAACGCGGGCAGATGCCGAGATCCAAGTCTGGGCTATAGGAAGCGTTGTATAGATGGGTGCCATCTTGCCCACTGGCCCCAGATAGCGACAGAATGACAGCAGCGACCATTGAGTGCTACATACTTTGCGTGGATTGTCTCCTTCAATGACCCTGTGTGGTGGTCAGATCGTGTCTCCTCTCTGGTGATGAGGGGAGGGGAGGAAGCTTGCTCCATGCCATACGTCGAGGAAGGGGCAGAGCCTGGAATCTCAGCAGCGCTCTGGAGGGAAAGTCAGAGTTTGCAACCACCGTTCCCTGCCACCCTCTCTGCAGACAGCGCTGGGCTCTCTCCGGCACCGGAGATGGAGACCTATAATTTGAAAACCCCTCTGAGCTGGGGATGGAAAATATGATTCAGAAAGTAACAAATAAACACCAATTTGTACTACAGACTCACATTAGTCATAGCTTCTCGATACTTCTCGTTTATTCCTCTCAGAAGAGTCGTTTTTCCCCTTCGATATTAACTTATTATGTCTGTGTTTTTCTGATGATCCCTCCCCCTTTCCCCCACCGCAAGCAACTTGCTATCCTCCATTAAACTCAGCCAACTACTCAAGGATCTACCAGTGTGGATAAGGAAGAGCACTGAGCTCTGTTTAATTTTAATTGTTTATTTTTTTTAAATCCTCACCTGAAGATGGTATGTTTTTATTGATTTTACAGAGAGAGGAAGGGGAGAGAGAGAGGGAGAGAGAGAGAGAGAGAGAGAGAGAGAGAGAGAGAGAGAGAGAGAGAGATCAATTGGTTGCCTACCATATGCACCCCAACCAGGGATAGAACTTGCAACCTAGGTGTGTATTTTGATTAGAAATTGAACCCTCAACCTTTGGTGTACAGGATGATGCCCCAACTAAGTGAGTCACATAGCCAGGACTAGAACCTTTTTTATAATAGCAAAACCCAAACCAAGCCAACAAACCCAGCACACAATCCTTAATAGTGAAGGGCATATCCACAGTGTGTCTACTATGCTCCTATTGAAAACAGAGAGGCAGGTTTATGTACCTACTAGAGGCCCAATGCATGACATTTGTGCACCGGGTGTGGCACGAGGGAGTCCCTCAGCCTGGCCTGTGCCCTCTTGAAGTCCAGGACCCTTAGGGGGTCCTTAGCACTGCTGCAGAGGCAAGGGAGGCTCCTGCCACCACCGCTGCACTGCCAGCCTTGAACCCTGCTTCTGGCTGAGCAGTGCTCCCCCTGTGGGAATGCACTGACCACCAGGGGGCAGCTCCTGCATTGAGCATCTGCCCCCTGGTGGTCAGTGCACATCATAGCAGCCATTCGTTCTGCCGTTAGGTCGATTTGCATATTGGGGTTTTATTATATAGGATACATCTTGGAAATGTACGTATGAAAAACCATTCTGTGGGTAGAAGGCTTCATCTCATGACATTCTTTCCCCCTCTCTTTGGGCCTCCGTTGAACTGACCATCTTTCTATTCATGGAACAAGCCTACCCCCCTTCCTGCCTCAGGGTCTTCGTACATGCGCCTCCCCTCGTCTCTTCCCAAATTTTCTCTCACCGTTACTCTTTGCCTCGCTACTTTCTCTAAATATTCCAGCGGTCCTGATTTTGGAAGGCTGGACAGAGTGCTCCCACTGCATACTTTAGTACAGTGGTTCTCAACCTTTCTAATGCCCTGACCCTTTAATACAGTTCCTCATGTGGTGGTGACCCCCAACCATACTTCATAATTGTAATGTTGCTATTGTTATGAATTATAATGTAAATACCTGCGTTTTCCGATAATCTTAGGCGACCCCTGTGAAAGTGTCGTTCGACCCCCAAAGGGGTCGTGACCCACAGGTTGAGAACCGATGCTTTAGTAGCACCTGAGCCGCAAATGGTTTAAGAACTGCCCACCTGCTGAAAGGAACTCTCCTTAAAGGCTGGGTCTTCTTTGCTGCCATTTTCACCACTGGATCCCCATTGGCAAACGTGGCACTTTGTATGTTCAATCATGACTGAAAAACCTGTAGTTCTTGAGAGGTAATTACAGTGTTTCCTTGAGATACAAGTTTAATTCGTTCCGTAACCTTGAGGCGTGGGAAACTATGAGACACTCGAGTCGCGATAAACTGGTGGATGGTGTGCAGCCAGCTGATCCTCGTGATTACTCCTATCTCAAATGTTGCTCGTATTTCAAAACAAAAATAGCTCGTATCTCAAAAATCTCATATGCTAGGGCACTCATATCTCGAGGTACCACTGTATTATATTTTACCCCGGAAACTTGGTGCGACTTGACTATTAGCGCTTGCCTGGGACTGAGTTTGGAATTCAGGATTCTGATTTTGTAACATTAATCCCATTTGCTCCATCCTAGCAGACAGGACCTTGAGCCATGGTAAAACAGAGAGAACGTGTGTTTTAGAGGGGAGACTGATTTAAAATCCCATTCGTTTATTAACCCGAAGAGTAGTTAGAGTCCCAGATGCCAGGCTGGGTACCTGGCTTCAAGGACCTTGTATTCTGCCGAAACCTGTTTGGCTCAGTGGATAGAGCATCGGCCTGCGGAATGAAAGGTCCCAGGTTCCATTCCGGTCAAGGGCATGTATCTTGATTGTGGGCACCTTCCCAGTAGGGGGCGTGCAGGAGGCAACTGATTGATGTCTCTCTCTCATTGATGTTTCTAACTCTCTCTCTCTCCCTTCTTCTCCATAAAAAATCAATAAAAATCTTTTTTTTAAAAAAAAAAGAAGCTTCTATTTTGGTGGGAGAAGGAGGGGGACAGCAGATCAGTGAGGTGGGCATATCAGGGGGCATGGCTGATGGTGTCATTGAAGGGCAGAATGGGCAGGCACGGGACCTCTCTGTGGCTACAAGACAAGGAAGAGGGCAGATGGAAAGAGGGCAGTGTCCCTCCTTAACGGGGGCCATTGTAGACGGTTCACAAGATGCCAAAGCATCCCCAGCTTCCCATATCCGGAGAGCGGGTGATGGTGCCCTGTTTCTTGTTTCCTTTGGACTCATCCTGGAGTTTGAAGCACACTCCCTCACCTCCCTCCCCTTTACCCCCCCGCCCCCGCCTCCCCGCCCCGTTATTTTAATGAAATTGCAAAGATCAGAGAGAGGCCTCTTGTGCTATGTAAAGGGCTCAGCAAACACCAAAGCAATAAAGCCAGGGGGTGACAGCACAGAATTTCGTAAGTATTAAAAATTAATTTAGGGCTTTTATACGAAACCCCCCAAAGGTCCTGATAATAAATTCCCGTTCTCTTTTCCTCCGCCAGTCCTCCTCCTCCTCCGTCCCAAACTTGTCTGCACTTCAAAGGCTCCCAGTCCCCAGAGGAGCTCTCTGGCCAGGAGCGGGGCAGCGAGCATGGGAACGGGCAGACTTAGGCCCGTCCCTCTCCCCTGGCAGAGTGCGATCGCCTGTCAACTTGGGTCACTGTCCTCTGGGCGAAGGCGCATTTTAAAAACACTCAAGAGCCGATGACTCTCTGGATGTTTTGGTCTCCCGTTAACAGAGGAGAATGCCTTTTTAAGCTCAGCCGTGACAAATAACCCCTTGCACGTTATGAACGCTTCAGAAAACAAATCGTCCATCCAGCCTGCGTTTGGCTCCTGGCTTCCTCTCGCCCTCTTCCCTCCTATTGTTCTTTCTCCTTGTTTTTTTTTTTTCTTCCCTCCTCTGTTCGTATCTGTCTTTTCTCACACTCCCTCTC
>PVJN01056132.1:0-12869 GCA_004026805.1 Lasiurus borealis | reverse complement strand
GAACCCCACATAAAAGGAATCCAAAGAGGAACACACCAAGACACATCATAATTAAAATACCAAGAGCAAAAGACAAAGAGAGAATATTAAAAGCAGCAAGAGAAAAACAGTTTATTACCTACAAGGGAGCACCCATACGACTCTCAGCTGATTTCTCAACAGAAACCATGAAGGCCAGACGGGAGTGGCAAGAAATTTTTTACGTGATGAATAGCAAGAACCTACAACCGAGAATAATCTATCCAGCAAGGCTAACATTCAGAATTGAAGGGCAGATAAAGAGCTTCACAGATAAGAAAAAGCTAAAGGAGCTCATCAACTCCAAACCAGTGTTATATGAAATGCTGAAGGGTACTCCTCTAGAAGAGTAAGAAGAAAGAGGTAAAAGCCAAAAAATTATGAACAAATACATATCTATCAACAAGTGAATCTAAAAATTAAGTGAATTAAAAATTTGATCAGCAGAATAAACTGGTGAATATAATAGTATCAGGAGCACAGAAAGGGAGTGGACTGTTAATTCTTAGGGGGAAAGGGGTGAAGGGTGTACAGGGAGAGTCTGGAAAAAAATCATACACCTATGGATGAGATCAATGGGAGGGATCTAAGGGCAGAGGGAGGGTGGGAGCTGGGTGGAGGGGTGCTATGGAGGGGAAAAAAGAGAAACAAATGTAATAATCTGAATAATAAAGATTTAATTTTTTAAAAAAAGAAAAATAAATGCTAAATGTAACCAATTAATACAGCTCCATTCTTTCACATCTCTACTTAGCAAGGTCATACATAGGTGACCCAGTCCATGCAACTGCCCAGCTGCATATGTATCTCTGATCTAGGAGTCAGGACAAAGCAAGGTGTGACCCTTAGATAGGTAAGCCTTTCATTTACTCACAAACATTTACTGGGTACATTCTCAGTGTCCAACACTGTGCTTAGTTCCAAAATCACAGGGATAAATACAATGTTGGCCCCTGTGCTCAAAAAAATTCTAATATAGCCCTAACCGATTTGGCTCAGTGGATAGAGCAGTGGTCTGCAGACTGAAGGGTCCCAAGTTCGATTCCAGTCAAGGGCATGTACCTTGGTTGCGGGCACATTCTCAGTAGGGGGCGTGCTGGAGGCAGCTGATCAATGTTTCTCTCTCATCGATGTTTTTAGCTCTCTGTGCCTCTCTTTTCCTCTCTGTAAAAATATCAATAAAATATATTTTGTTAAATAGGAAAATCCTAATTTAGCTGGAAAGACACAAAAGGTTCTAGTGATGAGAGTGCTGCCACAACAAAAGCACGTGTGTCTTCCAAGATTCAGGACTTGAGACTGGGAACAAAGACTGTAGAAATCAGAGCTTGCTTCACTAAGTACATTAGGCATTTACTAGTAGTCATCAGTGCCTCTAGTTCTAGTGAGACTGTCTGGCTCTCTAAGGATCAGTACAGCTCCTCCCACTGAACCTCAGAGTCCTGACCAGTTAGCCCTCAGGTCACAGGAGCTGTTGCCCAGAGCCTGCATCCTGGGAGTGCAAAGAGGCTACCACCTCAAGGAGCAACCGACTTCTGTCTTGGTGGACACTGATATTGTCCTATGTTCCCCTAGCCCTCAGATATACCTCCGTTTTGTCCTTGACCCCTTTGGGGCCAAGTATGCTGTTGAATTCAGCATTTTTTGGAGTTTAAAAACTAATGGGGTGTACTAGTTATATAGCATTTAATTCCCATAGGAATACCTTATCACCAAATAAAGTATTAATTCAGTGAAACAAATATTCACATTTAGGATAGATAGTGGCTAAAAATTGCTTCAGGGCAAGTTATGTTTTATGTCCAGGAAGTTTACATACTGCCACCTGAACACATAGCTTTCAGACCTCTTTATTTGGAATTGTAGGTGAGGAATCATGGACCTATATTACCAAAGATGTTCTGAATGGCCACAAAGTCAGCAGACCAGGCACTCTGCTTCCATGAAAGAACCTCTGGAAGGCCACCAGACCCACTTGCTGCTGCTGATTCATGCTTGCTTTTAGAAAGCAGGCCATCTTGATATGAGCTCTTTAGAAGTTGAGTGTCCCATTAAGGAATAATTGATTTGAGTAATCCCTAAGGAAGTATTAATTATTTACTAACATTCTGGGACCAGATTCACCATCCTTTAAGTATTCTGCACATCCTCTAAAAATCTTAAGTTCAGAGTCAGTCACCAACCAGTCTCTCCCAAAATAGCAGCAGCAACCTTATGGGATGTTCTCAGCCTTCCCTGGTAACTCATAAAATGTCTCCAGTATTAATTCCTAACCTGAGCCTAAGATATCCCAATGTCTTCACTTTGAAAAACTATTTCAGTAACATCAGGACCTCCTGACAGGGTGCCAGGGCAGCCCTAGAACTGTTGAGCAGGTTGGAGCTTATTAACCAGAACCCTGAGAAAGTACCCCCAGGCCAACTCCAATGTCCGCCTCTCAGAAACATCAGAAAGGTCAAGCTGCCCTTCAGGAACCACCAAGTTCCAGTCCTCTGACACAAAGGTCTGCACAGCCTTTCTAGGTGACCTTTCTCTAATACTAATGGAAGCATGCTGTGCCTAAGAACAAAATAGGTCCAGAACCCCTTCCACAGTCAGGTCAGGTCAGTGAAGCCAAGACTGATGTGTAGGAAAAGTGAGCCTCCTTGTCTGAAACCTGTGTGCAGAGAGGGGTGTCTGTTACCTCCTGGTCTTGGCCTCCCCACTGTTGCTTGTTCTTGTTCTTCATAAATAAGTTTTCCTCTCTGCTCCACTCCACTTCAGTCCAGCACTAATAGTCAGTTCAAGTGCATAAATAAGTTTTTTTCTCACATGAGGGCAGTTTGGAGTAGAAACTGTGGTTTGGAGGCATTTTTACAAGCCAGATTTCATGTTCTCAGTTCTTTGGCACAAGTTGAAGGCATTAAACAGTTCTTTCCCAGGGACTTGCTCACTTTCCCCACCATTTGCCTTTTTGTTCCTTATTTCTTCCCTCATCCTAAAGCCCAAGTTGGAGTACCACTTTTGATTTCAGGAATCATGTTTTCTGCCTCCTTTCTCCAGTTCTCAGCACAGGCTCAGGGCAAAGATATCTCTGGCTTTGAAGTCTGTGTAAACTATGCTGTGGACCCCTCTCTTACTGTCTCCTCTCTTTTTCCTTGTGCTCCCCCCACAACAGCACCCCATAGTACACTGGACACACCCATCCTCAGCAGCTGTCCCTCTGCAGGCTTCCCCACCCCCACACCAGCAGCAGTCCCTCTGCATGGCTGTCATTTACCCACTTGCCATTCAGGAATTTCTAGGACAAACCTCTATGTAAAGGGAGCTGGATCTCACCCATCTCCCACCTCTAATCTATAAAAGGTAGACTTGCACATTTAGAGCTTAACATGGAAATATTTGGCCCTCAGCCTGGATTAGATGGCATAGTGCAGTTCGGAGAAAGGGACAATTTTCATGTGAATCCTAATGAAGTTAGTCATAAGCTAGTGTAAGTATAATAATTTAAATGCACGCCTACAACTTGATTTTTGAAGAATTGCCTAGGACAGAGGACCATGGAGAACTAATACATCATCATTATTCATTTATATAAAATAACTATTTCTGAAATGCTCAGGGATCCTACAAAATTGTAGTTTTTGTGGATCAGACTAGTCTCCTGGAAGTCTGATTTTTGCTATTAATTTGCTCAGTAAACCTCAGCTCCTTTCCTCTTCAGTGGTTCTGAGATATTAGTCAAAATCACCTGAGAACTGACCAGAGCTCTAGTACTTCTGAGTCAGTCAGTCTGTGATAGGCCAGGAATTTGCATTTCTTTTTTTTTTTTTTCATACTAGTCAGAGTATTTTATTTAAAAAAAAAAAACTTAATCAGAAAGTCTGATTAAATTCAATATTAACTCAAGCCCTCAAAAACCTATTGGTGAAAGCCAATAGGTACAGGCAGCAGGCTGACAATTCTTTGGTGGAAAAGGCAGTTGCATACTTATATAACCTCCCTAATGATTACCAAGCCCAAGTTTTGTTTTTCAAAAATAGGTTTAAAGAAACCATATAGACATCCCCAATGGTACAAAAAAATTAACAATAAAGTTTAAGGATATAGGAAAAACTAAATATGACAATACATGTGAATTATTTATAAAATAAGCCTTTCGATCCCAGAAAATCAAAAGGGGACCTCATGAATGGTAACACATAAAATAAAGGCTAATAGCACACAAACATTTTTCCCAACAACTAAGCTTTAAAATGACAAGATACTGTTAACAGGTAGCTTTTCTTCTGGTTATCAGTCAATATAAAATTAGGGTAATTTTTTTCTCCTCAAATTACTATCATTTTTTCTTTTGTACCTTTTCCCTAATTTTCTCTAGCAACATTTTTCCTTTGATTTGACCAGTTGAACTCAAAAGTGAATAGCATTTGGGAAATGCAATCCTGAAAAAGGCAATTTATAACTGAAGTGTTCTGACCAAGTAAAGAAGCCCTTCTCAATGTGAGTGCCCCCCATGCAATCACCAAGCTATCGGCTCCTCTTATGGCCAGATCACATGCCCCAGCATGATAATGGCATGATCCCTGGTGAGCTATGTGCATAAGCATCCACTCATTTAAGCTTTCAATAAATACAAAGCTTTGTTTAAAACCATGTCAGTAAAATAAACAAGAGATTCTGCATTTCTACTGGCCTGTTTTGCCTCTCGAACTGGCTTGGAATACTGTTCATGACCCTGAAGACTCAATAGTTCATTAGTTGCCACTCCAAGCTCTTTAGACTTCAGTACCACTCGCTCTTCAAGCCTCAGCAACTTTTTTTGCAGAGATAATGGTATTCTTTATTAGCATCGCCACTGTCATGAGACCAATACCCCCAGGGACTGGAGTGATATAATCGGCTTTTTTCTGGACTTCTTCAAAATCCACATTCCAACTAACTTGGGTTTAGCAATGATAGGATCCTGAATTCTATTTATTCCCACATCAATGACAGCTGCTCCTTCCTTGATCATATCTACTGTGATAAAATTTGAAATGCCTACAGCAGAGATCACAATATATGCAAGAATTGTATGTTTTTTCAGCTGCTCTTTGGGAGTATATCGATGAGATATTGTAGCAGTGACATCACCTCCAGAATGTTCGCACACCCTGTCTGTGTATAGCAACATTGCAATGGGCATCCCAACATGTTTGGACCTTCCACCTACAACCACATTCTTCCTTTGGATTAGAATGCCAGTTCTCTTAATTATTTCCTATACTCCCCCTGGCATAGCCGGTGACATAGAATACTGGTCCAGACATATTCGCCCCACATTAATTACATAAAAGCTATCAACATCCTTGACTGGCAAAACAGCATTGCAGATCTTTCATCTCTGTGCTCAGGAAGTGGCAGCTGAACAAGGAGGCCCAGAGACATTATCATCATGATTAAGTTCAACAGTTCTTCCTCTGAAATTCACAATTGTCTCACTGCTGATTCCCACATCTGCAGCAGTCTTAGTTTTGTTGGGGACATAGGAATGACTTGCAGGGTTCTCGACAACCAGAGCCATGCTCAGGTATGGCCGTTCGGTGCTGGCTGTCACCCACTCTTCCAACCTCCTGCCTCACTTCCTGTTTGATCTACTGGGCAACTTTCCTTCCAGAAATGACAACAGCTTCATTTTAAACAGCCGAGAAATGGAGTGGACAATGACGGAAGTAGCAGTTCTGTTTAGGTCGGAGCAGCCAGATGGCCAATGTAGACATGAGGGATGAAGCAGCCATGCCCCACACCAGCATTGGAGCCCCAGGAATCTGCATTTCTGAAAAGGTCCCAGCTGATGCTGCTGGTTCTGGGACCACACTTTTGAGAACCACTGCTGTTTCTTCATTGAGATACTACAGGCTTAAATGTGATAGAGTAACTATAAAAAGGGTACCACATTTAAAACCACATTTTTTGGCAGTGTATAGTCATCCAGTCTCAGCCTCTTGTCCTGGTTCTGTGATGGCCAAGGTGATGTATTACACGCACAACCCACAGGGGGCTGTGCTTACCCTGGCACATGCTGGTGCTGAGTGTGACTGTTAATGATTATTACTTGATACAAATCCCATTGAAAGGCAGTACTATCTGGTTTAGAATTTTGAATATCCATTCCAGGATTGCTAGTACATTAGTTTGCTTTTAAAACAGAATTAACTTATTTTGTTGTTGTTAATCCTCACCTGAGGATATTTTTTCCATGATTTTTAGAGAGAGAGATCTATTGGTTGCCTCCAGCACATGCCCCAACCAGGCAAGTGATAGAACTTGCAATCCAGGTATGTGCCCTTGACCAGGAATTAAACCCATGACCCTTGGTGTACAAACCTACACCTTTAACCACTGAGCAATACCAGCCAGGGCAAAATAGAATTAACTTAAATGACATGAACTTGTTTTAACTACTTGAAGTAAAGATATATTTCTCTTTTAAATGCACAATTCTGAGTTAAGATTTTAGCAGCTCAGTGCCAAGCATCAATCAGTTTAGAAGAAAAATTAAGCCATGTCACACAAAAGGTCAACTCCCACAAGCAGAGCTGTGTCCTCCACTTTCCAAATTGGTAACTTGATAGTCAGCCTGTGCACAGGGTGAAGTGGATCGAGCTCCCGCCCATGTGCTGGCTGCATTTAAAGGCCAGGTAACTATAGAATACCTCTGCTTCTCATAGGCACCTGTCCTCAAGACAAGGAGTGCCTTCCTGAAAGGCCTCTTTCCTTTTGCATGCTGGTGGCAGTCCTGACTTATTTTGAGTGCTGTGTTGTTAACGTTCCATTTTAAAATTGTTTTTTGTTAATATGTGTGCCTAATGGTTTGCTGCATTTTACACTTAATTTTTACTATGTCTTGGGTGCCAACTTTTCCTAAGAAAAATATCTCAATTTCGTACTGAAAATAATTTCATAATGAAAATTAAGGATATTATGACTTAGTGAACAGAAATTCATTGTAAGATCAAATTTTTAAAGAACATCTTTTATAAAGTGCATTGTAACCATTTTTTTATTCAAAGTTTTTTATTTTAAGATTATAGTCAAGGATGAACAAGTTCTTTGACTAGAATACATTTGCACAGTTTTTCTGGCATCTAGTGGCTCATACTCAGTGCCCACCACATATGAAGGATAAAAGATCTTTGACTAAGGAAGGGAGATAGAAAATCGATGTGAATACAGCCCAATTCACATAATCGAATCAATAGAACATAATGTAGGTAATCTCCTGGGAGAAAGAGAGTGAGTCTGTACAGGGTGGAAAAAAGCCTTCAGAAGCAGGCAGGATTGGAGCTCTTATTTCTAAAGAGCATCACTCCCAACAACTTCATCCTATGTAAGTGCCCACTTCTTCAGAAATCTCAGGAGTAACTGTGCTGGACACCCTGGCTGCTATGTACTTTGAGGTTTGACGCCACAGTATAACTTTGTTAGTAATAAATATTAGAGGATTGTTAGCAGTATCACGGTAGCACCAGCATATTCAGTGTCACAGACCCTGGTGGTCTCACCTGCTAAAAAGTGGCCTATCTTCTGGCACACTGGTTCTCTAAGCTGAGTGGTTCCTTCAACACACTTTTCCCATAGAGGCCCAGACAGTAGGTAGTTTAGACTCACGGGCCATCTCCTCTTATGCCACTGTGGTGAGAGGCAGCATAGACAACATATAAGTGGGTAGATGTGGATGAGTCTCAAAACTTCATATTCAGACACTAAAATTTGAATGTCATGTAAATGTCATTGTGTCACAGAATATTATTATTTAGCTTTTTTCTGCAACCATTAAAAAAGCCTCTAACCCTTTGTTACTCCCTAGACATACATAAACAGGATGGACCAGGTTTGGTTCACAGACTGTGCTTAGCTGACCCCTGTTCTACACCCAGCTCTCCATGAATGTTCTTGGTCATAACAGGTGGGGGTTCAGGAATTTCCTTTTGACCAAAGCACCAGTTACAGCTATCTAATCTAAGGATACAGCTCTACGATGAGACTGTTGTTTACCTTTCCCTCTTAAAGTAATCTCAACTGTTTACAGCTCAGCCACCTCCAAATATGTCACACAGAACAACAGAGTGATGAGACTGTGTTAACAGAAGGTGCTCCTTCCTTCTGGCCCTTGGCTTACTGCCCTTAGTTTGAAGTCATTTGAATTAGTTCCTCAGTCCTGGTGTTCATTCAGCATCCATGGACTCTTTTTTTTTTCAAGTTACTGCATCTTATGTGATTTCTGGCAAGTTACTTAATCTTTTGTCACAGTTTCCTCATCAGTCAAATGGTAGTGAAAATAAGGATGTACCTGGTAGGGTGGTTGAGAGAAGGAACTGAGTTTATACACAGGAAGCACTGGTAAGGGTGATTCCTTTGATATAAGAGAACATGGGCAGAACCCAAATTTTAGTGTCCACCTGAGGATATAGTGAGGGTCCATGTGTGTACATTTGCTTGACGTATGATCTTGAGTTTGTTTTTCTCAGTTTTTTCCTAACTCTGCAGGCTCGCCTGTATTTGTGCATGAAGTTAAATGTCAGCACATGGACCACTGCCTTACTGCTTATAAAATTTAACAAAATACTAGAAATTATATCTCTATTGGTTTTTGAAGTTACCAATTTGGAAAGTGGAATATATTTTCCAGTAATGCTGAAAGTTAATCAAAACATTCATCAAACACCTCTTTTGGAATTTCCATCAGAGACAAATTACAAAAAGCACAGGAAATCCAGTCTAAAAATTTTATAGATATGTGTACTATATATTTAAATATGATAAAATCTATACAGTATATGTATTACTGTATATCTATAAATATATACACATGTGTGCATATTTTGTACAAATAATTCTTTCCCCCTGCCCCTTTCTATCTTTCTGCCTTTCTGTCAACAAACTTTTGCTGAGTTCCTGACCATCCTAGATACTCAGGAAATACAAACTCCCTTCCATCTTCTTCTCCTATATCCTTTTTATATGCCAAGTATTGAGTTAAGCACTTAGGATGTGAATTATAGTTAAAACAGAATAAATAAATTGTCTACTTTACCTCCATCTTCACTGATCTCTCCACAGGATCACTCTGCCCCTGAGTGTTGCCTATCACAGTGGCTGTCAGAGCTCATTTCAGTTTTGATGGGTAATACACAGCTAGCTAAATAAAGAAGGGAAGGTGTGGTGCAGTTAAACTGGGCCTCACAGCTGGGAACACTGTAAAAATGAGCTGACATTCTCACAGTGCAGCTGGGTTCTAGCCATGGGCCCTAGCCATGTGCCCTGGGCAGTTGTGTGCTGCTTATATCATCTGTGCTGACAGGCCATGATGCTGGGACCTGGAGAGAACTTTAGATTTGCAGCCCCTTAACTGTCAAAAGAGATGGAGCAAAGGAAGAGCAGCTTCCTTATGACAAAGGATAGGTCACTTGCAAGTCTGACTATGAAGTAAGTTGGACAGTAGCTTCATACAAAAGGTCTCAGTGTGCTGTCTTAAGTTTGTTAGTGTTTGTAACCATAAACAAAAACTCCCTTATACTTATGGAATGAGTAGTTTCCTTAGTGACTGAATTTTAGTTGGTGCTAAATTGAATATCATCCTGGGGATAAAAGAGAGACCAAAAAAGTTTAATGTCTAATGGAGAGTGAAATCAGAATTTATAGTTCACCAGTAGAGGATCCCTTCAGAAGATATTTCAGTGAGTAAAGGCACTATGTTTGTAACACTTGAAGGAATGAGAAGAATTTTTTAGGTTTCATTTGGATAGCACTGTCAAAAAATAAGAAAGTAATGGAACAATTGATAAGGTTTCCTAATTTAAGGGATATGGTGGGGGAAGATAATCAATTATTATCTGACTAGAGGCCCAGTGCATGGATTTGTCCTCAGATGGGGTCCCTTGCACATTTGGGGCCAGGGAGGGACCACAGGAGGGCTCCAGGTTGTGTCCAGCCCATCTCACCCAGTCCCAATCAGCTGAACCCCAGCAGCAAGCTAACCTATAGGTTAGAACATCAGCCCCCTGGTGGTCAGTTCACATCATAGCTACCAGTTGAATGGTCGCTTAGGTGTTTATATACATATAGATAATTTAAGGAATTATCAGATACGTATTGTGTAATTAAACTTGAAGCCAAAAAAAGAGGTCATTCAATTACGACAGTGTTGAAAACCCTAAAGACAGCATTCTCAATACTCTGTTGGAGGCAAAAGTCAGATTTCCATGATTTTAAGGAAAGGAAAGTGTGGGATGCAGAAAGGTGATAAAAAGTATAAATTATTCTCTTGTCTATGGTGGTACATATGCAGCCTCACCAATTATTAAGGAAATGCAATAACCTATACAGTTAGCAAGGCCAGTTCTCTAGGATCCAAGGGGAAAAGCTTTCTTTATGAGCTAAATGCTGCTGGTGGAAGATGGAAGTGGGACTTTGCAGGGTGTATTTGGTAATATTCTTTAAAACCTTTAAAAATTCCACACTGTAAACTCAGAGAATTACTGTATATACACACATGTTGATCACATTATATATGACAGAAAATGCTGAGAATAAATGAAGTGTTCAACAAAAGTAATTCTGGGTTTAATTGTGTTTTGCACAGTTGCCTCACTGTGGCAGTTACAACAGGCCCCTTTCTCCTTCCCTGTGCTCGATTCCACATCTTGCTTCCTGGCCTCATCTATGAGGGGTTATGTTGCCAATGGAAGCCCCAAAGCTGGAGAACCTGCAGTTCTCAAGAAACAATCTTATTTGAAACCAGAGAGCAGTGATTAATAGTAATTTTACAATGTGGTTTCCTTCTAATTTTTCTATAAAGAAAATAATATTCACTTAAAAGCAAACTAAAGTCAATAAAATAAGAAATAAGCAGAAAAGTCAGATATTTTATTAGATTTCAAAAATGTGTTAGAGGTGTAACATCATGGAAAATTATTTATAGCAAATGTTTCTGGTAAAAGTTACCCACAGTCAGTGGACCTAACCAATAGTGGTGACTATGTCTCCTTTTCCTCTGGCATGGAGCAGTTAATAGTCACCAGAATTTTTAAATGTCATTGGTGGTATTAAAGATTTTTAAAAGCTATATATTTTTCTTATTTTCATTACTAGGGTAAGTTTTATTATGTACTCAATTTGGTAAAATTGTTAAATTTAAATCATAAAATATTTGCCAGAATCTAATTGTTTAAAGAATTAACAAAAATGAAGTACATGGCTTTTCATTTTGTCTTTAGTTTTTCTTTTCTACTTTAGTTTATCTACAACTGTAAATAATTTTCATGCTCTTAACCACATTCTTTCTAAATAAATAAAGACTGTCTTCCCTTGGAAATGGAAGTTGATGTAGCCAGCCTCTTAATTTGTTCCATAAATAGAGTTTATGCTATGAAACTCAATTTCTTACCAAAAAAGAACTCATATTTAAAAACTGTAACATTCTAGCCTGGCTGATGTGGCTCAGTGGTTGAGCATTGACCTATGAACCAGAGGTCATGGTTTGATTCCCAGTCAGAGCACATGCCCATGTTGCAGGCTCCATCCTCAGTGTGGGGCATGCAGAAAGCAGCCAGTCAGTGATTCTTATCATTGATGTTGCTATCTCTCTCCCCTTCTCCTACCTTTCTGAAATGAATCCTATATAATAAAAGCCTAATATGCTAAGTGTCCAGTTGTCTATTCAACCAATCAAAGCATAATATGCTAATTATATGCTAGGGCCACTCAACCGCTCACTATAATGTGCACTGATCACCAGGGGGTTGATCAATTGCTATGATGTATACTGACGAAATTGGTTAGCTTGTTGCTGTGGTCTGGGTGATCAGGACTGAGTAAAATGGACCAGACACACCCTGGAGCCCTCCCATGGTCTCTCCCTGGCTGGCCAACCTTTTGTGTCCCTCTCTGGCCCCGATTGTACACTGGAGGGATCCCTTGGCCTGGCCTGCACCCTTTCACAATCCAGAACCCCTCGGGGGGTGTCAGAGAGCTAGTTTCAGCCTGATCCTGAAGGACAGGCCAAGGGACCCCTCTGATACATGAATTTGTGCACCAGGCCTCTAGTACAAATATCTTTTAAAAAGTAAGAATAAAAACTGTAACATCCTAGCCCTGGCCATATAGCTCAGTTGATAATAGTGTCATTTGGCTACACCAAGGTTGCAGGTTTGATCCTGGTCAGGGTACATACAAGAATCAACCAATAAATGCATAAGCAAGTGGGACAATCTCTCTTTCTCTCCCTCTCTCTCTCTCTCTTGCTCTTTCTCTCCCTCTGCCTTCTTCCCTCTCTCTAAAATCAATAAAATAAAACAATTTAAAAAATAAAATGAAAACTATAGCATTCTAAAATGTTACAATAGGTCACCTTCTTAGTATGAATTGCCTTGTAAAAAAATATTGGCCAAAGCAGTATGTCATCTCCCCTGTAGCAAAGGAGTGTAAGATTTTTCCAAGTTTCAAGATTGCAAACTTGCTTTGTAAGTCACAAGACAAGAAGAGGGTCACTGGGGATGCGGGGAGGGTCTAAAACAGGACTGTGAAAAGAGATTGTGTGTTTCCTTTGTCTGGATGTTTATCTTTATTCAGAAAACTGCATTTCATGGTCAGCTAAGCTGCTAAGCTTAGAATAGCATAGGACAGGAATATTTCTTTTTTTTTTAATTAAATCTTTATTATTCAGATTATTACATTTGTTTCTCTTTTTTCCCCTCCATAGCACCCCTCCACCCAGCTCCCACCCTCCCTCTGCCCTTAGCTCCCTCCCATTGATCTCATCCATAGGTGTATGATTTTTGTCCAGTCTCTCCCTGTACACCCTTCACCCCTTTCCCCCTAAGAATTAA
>PVJN01056131.1:0-12869 GCA_004026805.1 Lasiurus borealis | reverse complement strand
CCATTTAGAATGGATCTTGTTTGAAGAGTGAGTGTGTTGGCCAATGTCCTCGCAGAAGGAAAGGGATAGCTGCATCCCCCCTGTGTTTGTGGCAGTTTAAACATCAAGACTTACAACAAAACTCAGTTTGCTCAACTCTGATGCCAGCAACATTTTGTAACCTTCCTTCCCCTTTATTTTTTTTCCTTAAAAAAAAAAAATAAAGACAGTAAACTGCACAACTTTAGAACATATCAGGGTCTTAATTTTTTAAAAGTAAAGAAACCACTAGCACTCTGAAGCAATATATTTTGAGGGCATAAGCTAAATAAAGTATTTTAAGTTGTTAAAATAAAACCGTTAATTTTAATACCAAAAGAAAATTAGCTTATGGGTTGCTCTGGACCCAAGACTCTTTCTTTGTACCTGGAAAGTGCTTGAGCACATGGACTATGCTAAAATCTTAAATCATTTTTTTTTGTTGTTCTGCTGCATGTACAGGTTTTAAAATTCAAAGTCAAATTTGGTTAATTCCTTACTTAAAGCAAGAGGAGAAGCTCTTTGGGTTGGAGGAGGGAGAACAAACTTTGGGAACAAGACCTATCTGTGTTTAAAATGATGGCTTTGCCAGTATTTATAAGGTGAATGAAGGCATTGAAGTTCTCTGAGCCTAGAAACTAATGAGTAGTGCATATATATATATTAGTATAAAGTACATTATACTGATTCTTGAGAGGGAAATTTAGGTTGACTGACACATATTACATATAAAAAGTGTCTAGAGAACTAGACATCAGGCCACTAAGAGGTACCTGTTGGCAACGGTTTAAAAGTTAAATAATTTAGCAGGAAAATGTAGTGTAATCATTCCCTCTAATTCCAATTGTAGGTGCTTCAGTTTAACAGTATTGGAGTCCATGAAGTGACCCCAGTGACGCCAGAGAATGACACCAGCTGTAAGCTCATGCAGCAGATGCAGGTCACTTATCCTGATGCTATTTTGAAGGTATCTGACTCATTCATTCATATTTCTTTTGTACTTTATTTCTAAAATCTTCTTATCTTAAAGTCATGACCTTAAACTGAGAAAGAACTTAGTACAGATACCCCACTTCCAGAAAAAAAGATTCAGAATCCTTAAATAACTATTCTAGGGTCTCACTTCTAAAAAAGGATAGAACCAGAGCAGAATCCGGACTTCCTAACTTCTAGGTCAAGACTCTTTCTAAATTATGTCACACCACCCTGCCTCTAGTTGGGTTTGTGTAATTTATTCTAAAACTCTGGTAGAGAGACTCCTAGAATATACAAGCATGAACGCAGACTTCCAGAGGAGAAAGGATAAGTAGTGACAAATAGTTGACGAATGAAGAAGGTCAGGCTCAATGACTTCATGAGGCCAATGACCTTTATATATCCCCCCATATCCATCTATCTATCTATCTATCTATCTATCTATCTATCTATCTATCATCATCTTAGGATGTATGATCTTTTCTCAATACTCATTAAGTATTAGCTATCCAGCTGAGTTATAGGAATAGACACAGATATGCTCCCATTGGTAACCAACTTCTGTAATTACACTCCTGAGAAAGGTTATGTGGCAATATTTCCCATAGTTTTCTGGCTATTACAGAGGGAATTGTGGGCTAAAGGAGGTGGAGAGGGCCCATATAGAAATCTCTGGAGACAATTGTCAGCCACCTGCAAGTCTTCTGCTTTGACTGAGTCTCATGTCCATCATCCTGTTTACAAACTTTAGGTACAGTTCTATGACACATGCCTGAAAATTGAATTGTGAGCCCATCACCCAAAATCAAATAATCTCTTGTAAAGAAACATTTGTAAAGTAACATTTAAATATAAAAATTTTTTAGAGACCTTAAGGTTTACAAAACTATAGAAGAAGCCTCACTTTCTTCTAGAATGTTGATTATTTCATGGTAAAATCCAAACTGTGGGCAAAATAATGAAACAAGTAAAATGTTATATGTTTTGCACCACATCCATATCAAAAGTATTTACTCAGAGATTCCCCTTAAGTAACAGAAAAAATATATATTAATGCAGTATTTTCTTCCTTTTTTTTAAGTAAATCTTTATTGTTCAGATTATTACAGATGTTCCTCTTCTTTCCTTCTAGAGCTCTGCAGATTTCTCCTCTCTGTTGGTTGGGGTTTGGAAGTTTTGGAGCTGTCTGACCCAGCTGCAGTTTGTTAGGTTAAACCAGTGGTCAGCAAATTCATTAGTCAACAGAGCGGCAAACTGTGGCTCGAGAGCCACAGTTTGCTGACAACTGGTTAAGCTGCAAAAGGGCAGGCCATTCATATGCAAAAGTCGCTGTGCAAAGTTTGGGCGGGTTTGTGAATTGGGTGGGGAGCCTCACGCCCCAGTGCAATAAACAATGATTCCTGTGCGCACTCTCACTTTCTGACCCATTAGAGTCTGGGTCCCCAGAGTCTCACTGGAAACTGGAGTTAAGAGCAGTCAGGAGCTTGTATCTCCTTCCCAACTGAAAAAACAGCACATCCAGTTGTCAACCCAATTCACATGCCTCCGTACCTCTGTTTTTCTGTGCCTACTGATCTCAATGTGCTTTTTTTCCCTCTCCTTCTAGTTGTAGAACTTCTCCTCAGCCATCTTTCCCATGGTTCTGGGGGATAGTCATTTTGTCTTTTAGTTGTAGTTTTGGTGTGATTGTGAGAGGCAAAACATACAGGTGTATAATACCTTATGCCGCCATCTTGGTTTTCCCTCCAGTATTTTATTATTGTATAGAAAAAATACCATTGCTTAAGAAAGATCTTACTTAGCAGTGCCATGTTTTATAAAGAGGATTCCTTTTTTTCTATTCAAGGTACAAGCTGAAAACACAATCCATTCAGGTTTCCATGATCTCATCTCTGCTATCAATGAGACCAAGGGGGGTTACATATTGGAAAGTGCCAATAAACTGTTTGGAGAGAAGACTGCTCAATTCAAGGAAGTAAGTACAGCCTGTTATTGAAATGCAGGGACCTAAACCTGCAGTGAGGTCACTTTCAAAGCTGATCTCTAGGATTCATACTTGAAGGGAAAGTCAGAATTGTACAGGGTTCCCTAAAGCTCCCTAAGGCCTTGACAGTGTCCTTGTGCTCCCCCTGTTGGTACTTCTCTACCTGCTGAGAAGGTAGAGAAGTCAGGAGGAATACAACTGACTTCCAGAGTCATTGTTTGTAAGATCCATCTCCTTCTTATTTGCTGTCTATAATGTGAATAATGCAGTAGGACAAATAGTATTGGGTCTGGAGTGTGGGGAAGGAGGTCCACTTAGTGCTTATAATCTGCACCATTTTTTTTTCCAGCAGCATTCCCTCATAGTCAACCTCTATCCTCTCTGCACCCCAATTTCAGGCCCTCCAGGCTTAATAGGGAGCCCATAATTCATAATTGCACCAAGGCTTATTCAGCATATATTCTATGTAACCTCCTGCATTTTTCTGCTTTAAAGGAATATATCCGACTCTCTAAGAAATATTACTCTACAGAACCCCAGGAAGTTGACTTCCTAGAATGTGCAGAAGGAGCCAGAAAAAAGATTAATTTCTGGGTCGAGACTCAAACCAAAGGTAAAACCAAGGAAATATTTTCTGTTCCTTCCACTTAGAAAATTGAATCTGTTTTTTAAAACCATCCTTGAACTTAGTCCTTAATCCCTTAAAATTCATTCAACCCTAATTATTTTGGTTAATGCAACCTTATTCTTATTTAGCTTAGTGGGTATTTTAATTTAGGGCAACTAATAGAAGACATATGTTTAATACTCAAATAATTAGATTTTTGATATTATAATAGAATAGAATATGACCGATGGCAGATGTTTTCAAATATAGAAAACATCAGGATTGAAATAACTGTGACACTTTATCCACTGTGGACAAAAAACAAACAAACACAAAAATGATTTTCTTAACTTCTTGGATTAAAACATCATTTCCAGCAATAATTATGTGCCTGGATTGCTTAACTACCATAATGGGGGAAAAAGCACATGAACTAAGTGGTATAGAATTTAAAATATTTTTATCTCTCTGAAAGTAGTTGATCTATTTATATACTTCTCCATTTTTATTCTGGATTTTTAAACCACTGTTCTAAAACACGGACAAACTCTTGCCACAAAAGAGATGGGAAAAATGAAGATTAAAGAAGTGAAAGTAAAAATGAAGTGCAAAATTAAAGACACATGAAAGTTATGTCTTTTGAGAACAGCATAAACTTTCTCTTTAAGAATTGTACCAAATGGCTTGAAACCAGTTTGGCTCAGTGGATAGAGCGGTGGCCTGCGGACTGAAAGGCCCCAGGTTTGATTCCGGTCAAAGGCATGTACCTTGGTTGCGGGTGCATCCCCAGTGAGAGGTGTGCAGGAGGCAGCTGATTGATGTTTCTCTCTCATCGATGTTTCTAACTCTATCCCTCTCCCTTTCTCTCTGTAAAGAAATCAATAAAAAATATATTAAAAAAAAAAGAATTGTGCCAAATGGCTATAAATGAATATCAGTTGTATTACTAAAATGCCAAGGAGCAATTGAGGCTGATAGGTTTGCCAAATTTTATAATAATTTGAGAGAATTTTCTGTTTTATTTGTTATGATCAAACACTAGGTTTGTCACATGCACCATAAAGTTAAATAAAACTTTAGTAGATTTCAATAGCAATTGAAATTTAATTGCCTAGAGAATGTATTGAGAAGATATATTGAAACTCGTCAGAATAGAATTTTAATTGCCTGGAGAATGTATTGAGAAGATATATTGAAACTGGTAGGAATACAGTGACCTTTTTATTAGTCCTTTATCTGTCAGTAAGACTGGAGAGTGGAAGACAATGGAGACAGAATCCTAATTAGCTTACCAAAACTGTAGTCTTAGAAGATTATTAACCTCTTCACAATTGTGTTATTTTGTGTAAAATGGCACTCAGATTCATCTACTAGAGTAGTTGTGAGGATTAAGTAAAACAATCTATTTAATGGTTGAAATAATGCAGAGGAGGTATTCACTATAATGGGCTCTTTCTTAAATAACTTAAAACAAATTATCATGCTCAGATGTTTTCATTTCTGAGAACCTTCCCTAGCTCACTCCTCTATTTTTTTTTGTCAGAATACTATGCATTATTTAGCTCTATTATAGAATTTACCACACATTTTTCAGAACTGATTTTTAATGTCACTTCTAATAATACTCTTAGCCCCACCAAAACATTTCCTCCTTGTTCAGCTCATTAATCTGCATTACTCCTTGTAAAGGTCTAGTCTAAACTTTCAAAAAATTGTCTTGAGTGAATCAATGAGTCATACCCAAAGACTGTCTAGACCAGATCTATGTGACAAAACATGGAAAGACACTATTATCTTCCTTAAGAGACTATATTTCATTTCCAATGGAATAAAATAACTTTATGCAACTGTAAAACTGAAAAAACAAAAGGAAATAAACATCTCCACTGTAAATTTGATAGTAATTCTAAATTTTTAATGCATTACTTCTTCATTTCCCCTTGAATTTGAAAACCTTGTGAGGAACTTGCTGTGATATTTACTTATGCTTTAAATAAATGGAAAAGAAAACTTGAGCTTGAAGATCAGCATCTCTGTAGAGTTTGCCAAATGTGTCTTCTGAGTTAAGTGGCAATGCAAAAGATTCAAGAAATTATAGCAATTTCACAATTTTTGATAATGAGACCTAAACAGACATTTTCTTTTCCTTTTTTTTTTTTGTAGGTAAAATTTCAAACTTATTACCCAAAGGTTCTGTAGATTCAGACACCAGGATGGTCCTGGTGAATGCTGTCTACTTCAAAGGAAAATGGAAAACTCCTTTTGAGAAGAAATTAAGTGGGCTTTATCCTTTCCGTGTGAACTCGGTATGAGACAACAAGACAGATTTTCCTAACATGTTTTGTAGGTTCTTAGACAAGACAGAGAAAGAAAAAATAGAGACTACTTGTTAATGTCACTACCTGATGTGCTAGTTATAACTTATGGACATTGATAAACTCTAGCTACTGAATACCACTCAGTAATTTTATAAGGTCATAGGAGTAATGATAAAAAACCATAGGCTTTACACTGAAATCTTAGATTCAAATGTATGCTCTACCACTTAGTTATATTCCATGAATTCCATTTTCTAATTAGCAAAACTTGGATAATAATAATATCAAACTCCAGGAGTTATTGTAACGATTCAATGAGGTTTAGTAGAGTTTTTGGCCCATGATAGATAATAATGTTTTAGCATTGTTACTATTGTCCATAATGGGTATAATCTTGAAAAAGGTAATAAGATCAGAATATTGTATACAAACAATTTATTTTGTTGATTTAAAAAATATATTTCTTAAACACTAAAGCAGAACTCATTCTCTTTTATGTTAAATTGTCTCTTGAGTATTAGTATTAACTTTCATATTTTATTCTTTAATTACTTTAGACTCAGCGTAAATCTGTACAGATGATGTACTTGCATGAAAAACTGAACATTGGATACGTAGAAGACCTAAAGGTTCAGATTCTAGAACTGCCATATGCTGGAGATGTCAGCATGTTCATATTACTTCCAGATGAAATTGCTAATGTGTCTACTGGCTTAGAGTCGGTAAGCCATTCCAACTTTGGTTGTTTTAGACTTCTGGGCCTAAATTTGCTTTTTAATGATGAATATGTATATACCTTAGGAAATTGTTTGCAAATTTCTTACATGAATATGTGAATTGGTTGATAGGAAGTGTGATTTATCTCAAACTTTCATTCATTTTATGTCATACCTATTACCTTCTTGCAAAAACTTTACCAATTTATTAAACTTTTACATCACCCACATTAGAGTAACGTTAAAGTCACTGATTTTTAACCTTAGACTTAGAAGTTGTTTTCCTTCTTTTCTAAGCAACCACTGTGTTTTTGTTTTTTAACTTTTGGATTTGTAGCTGGAACGTGAACTAACTTATGACAATCTCAAAAACTGGATCAGCAAAGACACAATGGCAGAAGATGATGTTGAGGTGTATTTCCCCCAGTTCAAATTAGAAGAGCACTATGAACTCAAACCCATTCTGAGAAACATGGGCATGAAGGATGCCTTCGTCAAGGGCCAGGCCAATTTCTTAGGAATGTCAGAAGGAGATGAACTGTTTTTGTCTGAAGTGTTTCATCAAGCCACTGTGGACGTCAATGAGGAGGGCACTGAAGCAACTGCTGGAACCGGGGCTATCATGTCGGGGAGAACTGGCCATGGAGGCCCACAGTTTGTGGCCGATCATCCTTTCCTCTTCTTTATAATGCACAAAACAACTAAGACCATTCTCTTTTTTGGGAGATTTGTCTCACCCTAAAATTGGAAGTTTCTGTTTCTGTACAGAATTTTGTAGCATGAGGTATAAGCCTCAGAATTTATATAAGTACCAAAAATGTAGAGACTTTTTCTATGTGTTTCTGTGTTTCTGAACAATTTCTACTACACACTAAATATAAATATAGAAATAATCAGACAACTGTCACTCATAACATTGTAACCCTATTAATTGGTTTCCTAAAATGGGATGATGTTGAATTTAGTTCTCCCTTAATTTTTTGTTTATTTTATAGCATTGAGTTTTATTATATTATTTATTATTTTATATAATTTTATTATTGTTAACTGTCTATTTAATGTAGCTGATACAGTTACAGAAAACAGGTGATTGGCTATATTTCTTTCTAAGGAAGCGCATTTAGTTGTTTTTATGAGGAAGGATGAGTAGGTTTCTTTGCATCCCTTTCTATGATAAAAGCCTAAAAGATAGCATTGAACAACAAGCAAATGTACATTATGTACATTTATAACATTATATATCACATAGATGTGACTGTAACTGATGTAAAATTACAAATACACAATAAATAAATATATTTCCATACAATCATTTGTTTGTTGCAATTTTATTAGATCTTTGGATCATGAGACTTGTTATAACTTGATTGCCAGAAAAGAATAAAGGAGCCAAGGAGTTAACCACCATTTTTACACAGAGCCCCACTCTTGGGATTGAATGGAGTTGTGTGAAAAATGGTTTAGAGCTGCCTTGAAAAGGTGTAGCAATTCAGAGGAATGGTCAGCATTCTTTGGACACTGATGTTTAAACCTCAAGAACATCAGGAATAAGTGCCAAATCCAGTGGTTCATACATAGAATCACAGTCATTGATCTGAGAATTCAAAGGAGTTAAGATGGGCTGGTGACAGAGCAGGAGTGGAAGCACAAAAGACCCTCTTTAAAAAAATATTTTTATTGATTTTGGAGAGGAAGGGAGAGTGTGGGAGAGAAACATCAATGTTGAGAGAAAATTTGATCAGCTGCCTCTTGCACATTACACTAGAGATTGCTCCACATTGAGGATTGAGCCTGAAAACTGGGTTTATTGCCTAACTGAAAATTGGGCTGTGACCTCCTGGTTCATAGGTTGATGTTCAACCACTGAGTCACACTAGTCAGGAAAGCTTCTTTCAGTCTGCAGACTGACGCTCTATCCAAACCGGTTTCGGCAGGAAAGCTTCTTTTAATGATGTTTGTTCCAAATAGCACTCAATGCTTTTGAGTGGGTTAGAGATAGAATTTAACATAATTTAAGACCTAGGAACTAAGACATCTAAAGCTTAGGGAATCTGAACTGGGTTGAGAGTCTGGTTACATAAGTGTGGCTAGATGCTGAAAATGTATCCCAGGTTCCACACTCCCTATGATGAAAGGGAGGCAGGGGTAGATGACCCATGGAGCATGATGGTTAAATAGGTGGCCTCAGGACTGACTATATGCAGCTAAATCTCAGCTCTATCACTTTTGAGTTGTTTAACCATAGATGGGGAATGGTGTTTTGCTATGCTTCCTCTCTTTCAGTGTAAACTATAGAAAATAATGCTTTTCTTAAAAGGTTGCTATGATGGTTAAATGAATTCATGCGTAATAAGCAATTAAAATAATTTTTGATTCACACAGTATTTAAAAATACTAGTGATTATGATTATTATCTTTGTATGTAATAAACTGTCTCTGGTTTTATTTACTTACTGTCAGCTGATCAAACAGAATCTCTGAAAATTATTTAGTTAAATAATTTTTAAAGCTTGAATTGTGCTTTATTTTCTCTAAGACATTCTTGAAAATTAGAGTTTCTTAGTTTGTGCATTCTCTCACTTTTAGATTCATGTGTCTATGTACTTTCATAATTCATTCAGCAGGGCAATAAGTTGAGTCCTTTTTTAAAAAATTTAATAAATCTTTATTACTCAGATTATTACAATTGTTCCTTTTTTTTACCCACATAGCTCCTCTCCACGCAGTTCCCACCCTACCCTCTGCCCTTACACCCCCCAAACTGTCCTCATACATAGATGTGCGATTTTTTTCCAGTCTCTTCCTGCACTCTCCACACTCCTTTACCCCTGAGAATTGTCACTCCACTCCCTTTCTATACCCCTGATTCTATTATATTTACCAGTTTATTCTGTCCATCGGATTTTTTATTCACTTGATTTTTAGATTTACTTGTTGATAGATATGTATTTGTTGTTCATAATCTTTATCTTTACCTTTTTCTTTTCCTTCCTATTCTTAAAGAATACCTTTTAGTATTTCATATAATACTGGTTTGGGTAGTGATGAACTCCTTTAGCTTTTTCTTATCTGTGAAGCTCTTTATCTGACCTTCAATTCTGAATGATAGCTTTGCTGGATAGAATAATCTTGCTATTCATCACTTTAAATATTTCTTGCCACTCCCATCTAGCCTGCATAGTTTCTGTTGAGAAATCAGCTGACAATCATATGGGTGCTCCCTTGTAGGTATAACTAACTGTTTTTCTCCTGCTGCTTTTAAGATTCTCTCTTTGTCTTTTGCTCTTGGAATTTTAATTATGATGTGTCTTGGTGTGGTCCTCTTTGGATTCTTTTTGTTTGGGGTTCTGTGTGTTTCCCGGACTTGTAAGTCTATTTATTTCACCAGGTGGGGGAAGTTTTCAGTCATTATTTCTTCAAGTAGATTTTCAATAGCTTGCTCTCTCTCTTATTCTGGCACCCCCATAATTCAGATATTGGTGTACTTGAGGTTGTCCCAGAGGCTCCTTACACTATCTTCAAATTTTTGCATTCTTTTTTCTTTTTTTTTTTCCTTCTTTGTATTTCAACTCTTTGACTTGATTCTTGTGTTCCTCTAGCCTGCTGTTAGAACACTGTATAATATTTTTTTTGTTTCATTCAGTGTATTTTTAATTTCTAGTTGGTCCTTTTTCATATCCTTGAGGGTCTCATTAAATTTATCGGCCTTTTCTAGGAAATTCTTAAAAAACCTTATAACCGTGGTGTTGAACTCTAGATCCAGTCATTTGTTTTTCTCCATTTATTTTGTTTTTGATCTATTTCTTTGTATCCACATTTTGCCTGCTTCCCTGAGTTAGTAGAGTAGCTTTGTGGGGTGTTCTGTATGGCCTGGTGGCTCAGCCTCCCAAGTTACCTAAGGTGGACATTTGGTGCACCCCTTTGTTGATTGTGTGTAGAACCTTGTTGTAGTTAAATCTTGATTGTTATTGGTATCACTGGGAGGAATTGATCTCCTGGTCAATTGGCTGTGAGGCTTAGCTGTGTATACACCAGGAGAATTTCTGTGTGGAGACACCCTTATGGGACAAGACTTGCAAAATTGCAAAAAGTCTGTGCTCAGCTTAGATGGGGTGGAGTCTCAGAGTCGGGCAGAGAGCCTTGGCTTCCTGTCAATCCTGCCCTATGAAACCCCTGGGTCTCAGTGTCTCTGAGTAATTGCTGCAAGCACCTCTGAGAGAGAGCTGCCCTCGAGTTTTGCCCACTGCTAGACAGTCCAGTTTCTACAGAAATGAGTCTGGGTTCCCAGGATCTCGCCTGGATCTGGAGTTCAGCACAGTCGGGAATTTCTGTCTCCCTCACTCCTGCTTTAGAAAGCCAGCAGTGCACTCAGTCTCCTGTGCACTCAGCAGTCAGTCCTCTCTGCGCATGCATGCCTCCAGACCTCTGCCTCCACAGCTCTCCTTAGTCTCAGGGTGCTTTCTCTTTTCCTGACAGTCTAGCTTCTCCCTGAATGAATCTGGGTTCCCAGAAACTTGTCCAGAATTGGAGTTCAGCACAGGAGGTAGCTTCCATCTCCTTCCTGCTTTAGAAAGCCAGACACACACTCAGCTGCCCATGCACTCAGCTGCCCGTCCTCTCCACATACTTGCGCATCTCCATACCTCGGCTTTTTGCAGCTCCTCTGATTCTCAATGTGTTTTCCTCTTTCCTTCTAGTTGTACAATTTCCACTCAGCCAGCCTTGTGTTTCTGGATAGTGTTCGTTTTGTCTTTTAGTTGTAGTTTTGATATTGTTGTGCAAGGCAAGTAGTTCAGGTGTTTACCTATGCCACCATTTTGGTTTTCAAGTTGTGAGTCTTAAGATATCCATATTGCACTGTCATTATTGAGTTAGGGTCTGAGTGTAGAATTCTAAGTTCAAAACACTTTTCAGCATGGTAGGGTATAATTTTATTATCTTTTGGCACCAAAGTTGCTGAAGGGAAAGTTGGGGTCAAGATCATCCTTACTCCTTGTAGTTCTATTAATTTTCTTTCTGTTCTTGGTAATGTTTTTGAAATTTCATTGCACTGGGTACTTTTAAAATGGGTTTAAAAAAATAATCGGGTTCATCAGCAGCTTTATTCCATCTGGAAGCTTGTATCTTGCTTCAGTTCTGGGAAACTCTCAGCCATTGCTATGAACTGAATGTTTGTGTCCTCCCCAACCCCATACATATGTTGAAACTCTAATTCTCAATGTAATGATATTTAGAGGTAGGGCATTTGGGAGTTAGGATTAGGTTAGATCATGAGGGTGGAGTCCTTATGATGTAATTAGTGCCCTTATAAGGAGATGAAGGAACAGAGCTTCCTTTCTCCAGGTGACAACACAGAGAAGAGACAGCTGTCTGTGAACCAAGAAGATAGCCCTCACCAAGAACTCAACCATACCAGCATCCTGATCTCCAGACTCCAAAACAGTCAGAAATACTCTTTTTTAATCTGTCCAGTCAATGGTATTCTATTATAGCAACGCAAACTGAATAAGACACAGCTATTAGCCCCTCAATCTCTCTGCCCCACTCCACCTATTTTCTTTTTCCAGACTCTTATTAGAATAACATTGATTCACCTGGAGTTCTTCTGCTTTTCTCCCTTCCTTCCCTCCTTCCTTCCCTCCTTCCTTCCTTCCTTCCTTCCTTCCTTCCTTCCTTCCTTCCTTCCTTCCTTCCTTCATTCCTTCCCTCTTCCTCTTTTTTTTGGATACTGAATGAAGTTATGTTATCTAAACATCAAATATATAAAAAAAACTAGAACAAACACTCTCCCTCCCACCCTCCTTCCCTATTCATTTATTCCCTCTCCCTCAATCCCCCTAATTATATCTGTATGTATTGCTAAACATACATAGGGTAGGCCATAAATAAGAACAATAAACAAATAAAACCATGCTAATAATAATACATTGTTAACTTAGGATACTAATACCTCTTCCTCCACCCTCTAAACAGGCACCAGAACAGTGAACAACCATGTTGTTGTTGTTAGTGTAGGTAATCTATTTGTAAGAATTTTAATCAAGAAGTAAGTGAGAAAGGAATCTGGTGAAGTTTTGGGGGAAAATAAGTAAAACTTAGCCTGTGACTTTAGAGAGATGAAACAATGTTTTGGCTGTTTCAGCCACATCTACATTGATAGATTTAATGGATCATAACTGGAGTGTCTTCATGCTGTGCCGAGAGGTGGACTACTGTCTGTCACGATGGACACTCCCTCTATCTAGAGCCTC
>PVJN01056130.1:0-12870 GCA_004026805.1 Lasiurus borealis | reverse complement strand
AAGCCCTTGGATCGAGCGATCTTCTGGATTGAGTATGTCATGCGCCACAAAGGAGCCAAACACCTGCGGCCAGCTGCTCACAACCTCACCTGGTTCCAGTACCACTCTTTGGATGTGATTGGGTTCCTGCTGGCCTGTGCAGCATTTGCTATATTCTTGATCACAAAATGTTGTTTATTTTCTTGTCGAAAATTTGGTAAAACAGGAAAGAGGAAAAAGAGAGAATAGATCTTTCCAACTAAGGCAAAGATCTGAGTGGACAAACCTATATTCCTGCACCTCCTTTTTGTTTTCAATTTTCAAGTTCCTCTTTTTTTAGCCTAAAGAAACAGCTTAGAATTGCACAAGATGAGCATGTCCTATTCTTCTTTGATAGCTTCAAGTATGTTTACCCTCTTCCTCTTTACCCACTTTCTGGCACAGGGATGTTAATAATTCTATAAGTTCTATTTGTGATATCACTACAAACAGTGATCTGATGATTGCTAGAGATAACAAAATATGAGTCCAATTTCATGAATGTGGGGAGCTGAGAATAATACAGTTTACCAGTTGCAACTGATCATATAAACAGGGAATGTCCTCAAAAATTATTTTGGTCTGAAAATAAGATTTCTGTTTTAAATAAGCCTCTCTACTTGCCCAATGTTGTTAGGATTAGGCCAAAGTTGAAAATAATGATGATTAGACATTCTGCTTTGGAATGTTTACAAAGTTTCCATAAAGCTCAGCATTAGTCTGCTCAGGTACCATAACAAGATACTGCAGATTCAACGACATAAGGAACAGAAATTTATTTTCACAATTCCGGAGGCTAGATGTGCTAGATCAAGATGCCAGCAGGGCCTGGCTGTGGTGGCTCAGTGGTAGACTTATGAACTAGGAGGTCACTGTTCCATATTTGTCAGGGCACATGTCCGGGCTCAATTCCCAGTAGGAGGCATGCAGGAGGCAGCCAAGCAATGATTCTTTTATCATTTATGTTTCTATCTCTCCCTCCCTCTCACTTCCTCTCTGAAATCAATAAAGATATATTTTTAAAAATTAAAAAAATAAAAAGAAGATACCAGCAGAGTTGTTTTCTGGTGAGGCCTCCTTGTTGACTGCAGAGAGCGACCTTCAACCTTTTCCTCTCATGGCCTTTCTTGTGTATGTGTCTGGTAAGAAAAAGATGTTTATGTCTCTTCCTCTTCTTGCAAGGATACACATCTTCTGAAATCACAGTCCACCTTCATGACTTAATTTGATTGCAAATATCTTGTTAAAAGTCTTATCTCCAACCATAGTCACATTGGGAGTTAAGGCTTCAATATATAAATTTGAGAGGGGTACACAGTTCTGTCCATAAGCTCTACCAAACAATTATGCCTGTTTTTGTCTTTAATCAACAAATATTTCTGTGGGCCTTTGATGTACTAGGGACAGTTCTGAGCATTATAGATAATAAAGATAACCAATGGAATAATTTTTCCCCCAAACAAAATGAAGATGTCAGGAATGTTTTAAAAGTAAAGAGATTATCTTAGGAAAAATACAGTGGTACCTCAAGATACGAGTTTAATTTGTTCTGTAACCTTGCTGGTATATCAAGTTGCTCGTATCTCAAAGCAAATTTCCTCATTGAAATCAATTGAAATGCCGTGAATCCGTTCCAGCCCCCAAAATACCACCCCAGTTGTTCTTGTTACGTGTTTTTTAATAAGAAAAATGTATTTATAAAAGACAAATATTGTATAAAAACATAATAAAAGAGAATGTAAAGGAATAAACTGGTTTTATAAAGTGTATTTACCAACTCGTTACACTCTTAATGCTACACTTTATCCCTAAACTGAATGTAACTTAACTAATCTTCACTGAACTTAATTGCTACTGGTCTTCGCATTTTTGGCCAATTTCAAAAAAAAACGAGGTTTGCCTCTTCCTCCCTTTCAGAATGTTTCTGAAATGGGTGAGGCAAGTTTCATTGAACAGCTCTGATGCACGACCAGTAGCAACTTTTTCGGGGTGTTTCTTTTCCACGAAGTGTGACACCCTCTCCCACATTCCTAAGATCTCCTTTATCTCACTTGAAGAGATCTCCTCCACCTCTGGCTCCTTCTCGAAACCAATTTCTTGGAGAACCTCCGCATGTTGCTGAGACTGCAACTCTTGTAACTCCTTTGGGGTGAGTTCCAGAGAGTGCTCCTTGAAGAGCTCATTCACGTCTCTCTCATCCACCTCCAGGCCCATGGATTTTCCCAGAGACACTATCTCCTCCTCCACTGGCACCTCGGGTTCGAATCCTTCTAAGGTCCTTTCGGCTATGGCCTCAGGCCACAGCTTCTTTCATGCAGAGGTCAAAGTCCTCATTTTAAAACCCAGCCAGGCCTGATCAATAATTCTGAGGCATATCACGATGTTAAAGTGGTTCTTCCAGAACTCTCGAAGGGTGAGGTTTATGTCCTCTGTCACCTTAAAGCAGCACTGGAACAGGTGCTTGATGTACAGCTTTTTAAAGTTAGAAATCACCTCCTGATCCATGGGCTGCAGGATAGGAGTAGTGTTGGGAAGTAGGCAGACAACCTGTATAAACTTGAACTCTTCGAGGATGAGGAGGGCTTGCATGGTTAGGTTGTTTTCCTGTAGTCATTTCTTAACAGAAGGTCCGAAAACCAGGTTTACCCACTCTACAAATAACTGCCTGGTGACCCATGCCTTCAGGTTTGCCCTCAACATAACTTGCAGTTTATCTTTTAAAATCTTATGTGACTTAAAGACTCTGGGGTTTTCTGAATGGTATATGAGCAGAGGCTTGATCTTGCAGTCGCCACTCGCATTGGTGCACAGTGTGAGAGTTAGCCTATCCTTCATGGGTTTGTGGCCTGGCATCACCTTCTTCTCTGCCATTATATAAGTCCTATTCGGCATCTTCTTCCAGAAAAGCCCTGTCTCTTCACAATTGAAGGCTTGCTGGGGGATATATCCTTTGGCTTCTATCAGTTCGGAAAAAGTTTTGAGGTAATCCTCAGCTGCCTTCACATCTGAACTTGCTGCCTCACCATGCCTGACGATGGAGTGAATGCTGGACCTTTTCCTGAAGTTATCAAACCAGCCTCTACTGGCTTTCAATGAGTCTTTCGATTCTTCGTCCGTGGAAGTGCACGGGGTCTGCTCCAGCAAATCACCGTAAATCGATCTTGCCTTCTCGCATATGATGCCCTGTATTAATGTATCTCCTTTACGCTGCTTCTCCGTCACCCACACCATCAGTAGATTCTCCATATTTTCATGAGAGAGCTACAGAGCTTAGAAATTATTGTAACGTCCTTAGCTGATGTTATACCCTTTATCGACTCCTTCTGTTTAAGCACAGTGCATATCGTTGAAGTACTACCCCCGCATTGCCTCGCCAAGTCAGCCACTCGCACACCTTGCTCATATTTCTCTATGATTTCATGCTTTAATTCAATAGACATCATCCTCTTCTGAGCACTGACCTTTCCACTAGCTTTCTTCGGACCCATGGTTATAAAAAGAAATGTGATAAAGTATGTAAATGCACAAAAGATGCTTTGACAATGAGGTAAACAAGCACACTGACTGAGGCGTGGGAAACTGAGACGCTGGAGTTGCGGTAATCTGGTGGGTCATGTGTAGCCAGCTAATCTGCATGATTACTCGTATCTCAAATGTTGCTAGTATCTCAAAAATCTCATATGTTAGGGCACTCGTATTTTGAGGTACCACTGTAAAGTTATCTAAAAATTGTTTTATTAATTTTAATGAGGTATTTAAAGACCAGTACAATTGATAATCTGGATGTTAAATGTCAATTTATTATATTTAAAAATCATTGGTATTTGTAATTTAATTAATCCTATATACGGAAGAGGTAATATGCAAATTGACCCTCATTCCATCACACCATAACAAGAAGGCTAGACCCTCAGCAAAGACAGGGTTCCTGTAACACAAGTTGGCTGTACCCACAGTGAAGGCTGTGTTCCCATTATGAGCCATAAAAAGTGATCAGCAGGGACCTGAGGCTGCATGGCATCGGGCCCGGGCAGGGGACCTGAAGCCATACCCCCAGCCCAGCAGTGCTTGTTGTGGGACCTCAGGCCACACCCTTTGCCTGACACCAGGCCAGGGGACCTCAGGCTGAGTTCTCTGCCCCTGTGGTGGGCTTGGAAACCTGAGGCTGTGTCCCCAGACCAGCGGGGCTTGATGTTGGACCTCAGGCTGTGCCCTAAGCCTGAGAGGGCTTGAAAGTGGACCTAAGGCTGTGCCTCTTCACCCCAGCATCAGGTCAGGGAACCACACACCATGCCCCTTGCCTGGCAGGCTTGAAGAGGGACCTCAGGTCACACTGCCTGCCCCAGGCCAGAGAACCTGAGGTTGTGCCCTTCCCTCACCCCAGTGCAGGGATGGGGGACCTCAGGTTGCACCCCCTACCCTGGTTCCAAGCCAGGAGACCTGAGGTTGCACTGGGGAACCTGAGGCTGCACCCCATTACTCAGCAAGGCTTGGTACAGGACCAGAGGCTGTGACCCCTTCCCAGTGGGGCTTGACAGGGGACCTGAGGCTATGCCCCCTGTCCGCCACTGGGCTGGGGTACCTGAGACTGGTCCCCAGCCTGATAGGGCTTCACATGCATGAGGCTGGCTGAATCTCTTGCAATTTCAAGGTGCACATAGATGTTCAGGCACTTGACTCTGGGTCCCATGGTTTGCCCCAGACTCTGACAGGAGAAAGATTTTCATAATCATTTTACTAATTTTCTTTCACCTCTGACACTTCTATTATAAAAGGCAAATAACAATATTAAAATATTTTCTCTAATTAATTCCTTTTTAATGTGCACGAATTTCATGCACTGAGCCACTAGTAATACTATATAATCAAAGAAATCATTTCCTATCGAAAAAGTCATATAGTCTGAATGTAAGATCATTGTAATTTTTATAGTCTCTTTATTCTACAAGTATAAATTCATTACATATGGTGTCATTCATATCCTATCTAATAAAGAGGGAATATGCAAATTGGCCATCATGCCCTCACAAAATGGCAGTGCCCCATAGCCACAAGATGGGGTAAAGGATAGGATGCTTCATTCATGTAAATGGAGAAAGAAAAAAAGATAATTATATGTGTAGGAGAGATAATTATATTTTATACAAAACAGTTCACGCTTAACATTTAGGGAGGAAGTACATAGTTTTATTCCTTGCAAAAATAGGACAGTATATAAAATATTCTCTTTCTATCAATATTCCTTCAAGTTTTATGTGGATTAAAATGTTTTCAGCCTGGCTTGCATGGCTTAGTATTTGAGCATTGACCTATGAACCAGAAGGTTACAGTTTGATACTCCAGTGAGGCACATGCCCAGATTGTGGGCTTAATCCCCAATATGGGGTATGCAGAAGGTAGTTGATCAATGATTCACTCTCAACATTGATATTTCTACTCTCTCCCTCTTTCCACTCTTCTCTGATATCAATAAAAATATATTTTTTAAAAATGCTTTCAAAGTCAAGCTATGCACCACATATGTTTTATGTAGGCTGAATTCACTTTGTTCATCCAATCAGCTGCACTTTAAAACCTGTCCAAGTTGATGAACTGTGTCCCTCCTGTTTTACTAGGGGTGCCTCCAGGCTTTGGGAATCACTCCCTATTCCCCTTTCTCCATCTTTGCTCACACTGCTCTTTCTCCATATTCAGCCACCCTTATTGGTGATGAGAGAGCTGTTTCAGTAGCAGTCACTGCTCATTGTATATGAGGAGAAATCCTAGAACCTCGGGGACTGTTTTGTTTTATAGCTCCAAGAATGAATATTAAGTGGCATATTAAAGTACAAAAAAAGCAATCTTTCTCCCATAATACTGTGTTTTTCCCATTGCTTCCCTAAAATGTCAATGCAATCTCATGTCTCAGGATAATCCTGAAATTTTTGTCAAAAACAAATTCATTTTTAAAACTCATAACACATTTTTCCATCTTCCTAACTGCAGTCCATACTGAGAGCTTGCTTGTTGTCCTCACTTGTTTCTTACTACTTAGCCACTGGAAAAGCAAATAAAGTACAGACATGGGCCATAGAATAACAAATACCATTACACTAGAGACTATAAAGTGGAAATCTTTGTGCCTTGATTGGAGTTGCTCCCGTGGAGAATAAGTGTCACATCTATACTAACAAAAGGGTAATATTTTAGTTAGACTGGACATCTTCCAGAAGTCCTTCCAGACAAAAGCCACTGTGGCAGCGGCTGAGGCAGAGATGGCTCAGGGCAATCAAGCTTACAGGGGAGGGGAGTTAGAGGCAATCAGGCCAGTAGGGAAGGGCAGTATGGAGTGATCAGGCTGGCAGGGAGCAATCTACCTGTTACTGTCTTAAAAATTAAGAAAATCATTATTTTCTCAGATTTAAAAAAAAGCCAACATATGTTAAAGGTGAACAGATTATTTTAGAAGTAATTTAAAAATATACAGAAAAATTACTAATTTTTGAAACTTTTACTTAACAGTAATTGATTTCCTCTAGTGTAATCTTCATTTTAAAAATTAACTGTTTTATTACTGGTTATTTGGGGGGTGTTTATATTTTTAAATCTTTATTATTGAGAATTTTACAGATGTCCTCCTTTTCCCCCCTCATTGCCTCCTCTATCCAGGTCCCTCCCCACCCCAGTCCTTCACCACCCTATTGTAAATTCCATAAGTAATGCATATATGTATATAAGATCTTTGGTTAATCTCTTCCCTACTCTCTGTTCCCTCTGAGATTCATCAACTTGTTCCATGTTTCCATGCCTCTGGTTCTATTTTATTCATCAGTTAATTTTGTTCATTAGATTCCTTATTCATTTATTTTACTTTTTTAGATTCAATTATTGATAGATATGTATTTATTGCCATACTACTGTTCATATAGTTATTTCTTCTTTCCCTTCTCTTTCTCCTTCTCCTTCTCCTTCTCCTCCTCCTCTTCCTCCTTCTTCTTCTCCCTCCTCCTCCTCCTCCTCCTCCTACTCCTCCTCCTCATCCTCTTTTTCCTCCTCTTCCTCCTCCTCCACCTCCTCCTCTTCTTCTTCTCCTTAAAGAATATCCTTCAACATTTCATGTAATATTGGTTTGGTGGTAATAAACTCCTTTAGCTTTTTCTTATCTATGAAGCCCTTTATCTGACCTTCAGTTCTAAATGAGAGCTTTGCTGGGAAGAGTAATCTTGATTATAGGTCCTTGCTATTCATCACTCCTAGTATTTTTTGTCAGTCCCTTCTGGCCTGCAAAGGTTCTGATAAGAAATCAGCTAACAGTCATATGGGCACTTCCTTTGCTGAATTTCTTTTGCTGCTTTTAAGATTATCTCTTTGTTTTTAACCTTGGCATTTTAGTTATGCTGTGTCTTGATATGGACCTCTGTGGGTAAACCTTGTTTGGGACTTTTTGTGCTTCCTGGACTTGTAAGTCTATTTCTTTTATCAGGAAGGGGAAGTTTTTAGTCATTATTTCTTCAAATGGGTTTTCAGTATCTTGCTCAGGCTCTTCTCCTTCTGACACCCTTATAGTGTGAATATTGATATTCTTGAAGTTCTCTCAGAGGCTCCTTACACTATATTCACATTTTTTATCCTTTTTTTATTAATTTTTATACATATCTCCCCATTGCCCCCCCTCCCTCCCAGGCATACCCCAAAGCCCCAGTGTCTATGTTCATTGGTTATGCTTATATGCATGCATACAAGTCCTTTGATTGATCTCTTATCTACCTCACCTAACTTTAATCTTCCTGCTGTAATTTCACAGTCTGTTTGAAGCTTTACTGCCTCTGTATCTATCCTTTTGTTCATCAGTTTATAATGTTCTGTATTATCCACAAATGAGTGAAATCATGTGATGCTTCTCCCTCATTGACTGGCTTATTTCACTAAGCATAAGGCTCTCCAGTTCCATCCAGGTTGCTGCAAATGAATTAAAAGAATTCCTTCTTTTTAATGGCAGCATAGAATTCCATTGTGTAGATGTACCACAGTTTTCTGATCCATTCATCTGCTGACGGGCTGTTCTGACATCTTCAGCTTCAATTCTTGTTTATCCCAATAAACGATCTGCTATTCAATTTGAGGTTTTTCCTACATCTTTAACAAAAGATGATTTTGAGGAACTTTTCACACGACTGATCTCCAAGTGGACATATATGACAAAATATACATTTTTTTACTTATTTTTTACTAATGCAAGATATCATGTGGGAATATTATGATTGTATTCACACACTCTGTAAAGATGCAGTTTTGAACAAGAAACTTATTACCAAACTACAGGAATCAAGGTTTGATGTTGTTGTTGCAGATGCCCTTGTAGCCTGTAGTGAGCTGCTGGCTGAGCTACTTAAAGTACCTTTTGTGTACAGTCTCCGCTTCTCTCCTGGCTATAACATTGAAAAGTTCAGTGGAGGACTTCCACTCCCTCCATCCTATGTACCTGTTGTCTTGTCAGAATTAAGTGATCAGATGACATTTATGGATCGAGTAAAAAATATGATGTACGTGCTTTATTTTGATTTCTGGTTCCAAACATATAATCAGAAGAAGTGGGATCGGTTTTGCAGTGATGTACTAGGTAAGTCAGGTTTTAATTCATAGCTTGAAATCCTAACTGTGCTTGTGCCAAGGGAGGAGTGTTTGTACAAATATAAAGTCAGAGGAAATATATTTTAAAGTAAAATGACTAAATAATAATATATAATGATCTTTCAATCTCACAAATATTATAGAAATGTTTAAATTATAAGGCCATTTTTAACCCTGTGATCCATTATTAGTACAGGAGATTTCAGGAAGTCAAAAACCACAAATTAAAGCACTGAGGAGTTCTAGAAGCCATTATATTAATTCTTTGTCTGTTTATAATATAATTTATTTTTTACTTCTTTTTTATGGGTAAAATGTTTTATTCTCTCTTTGATTTTTATTAAACATAATGTCAAAATATTGCCCATCCTACTTACTGTTAGAGAACTTTTAAGTTCACAGCAATATTAAGATTTCCCATATGATCCCTGCCTGCACACATGCATAGACTCCCTCATTTTCAACATATCACACCCAAGGAATACATGTGTTCCAATTGTTGACCCTAGATTGGTACATCATTATCATCCAAAGACCACAGTTCATGTTGGAGTTCATTCATGGTGTTACAAATCAATAATGACATGTATAAATCAGAGTAGTTTCACTACCCTAAAAATTCTCTTTGCTATTCATATTTCCAAAGTATCGTTTTACCATAATTTTTCAACTTAAGGAAAAGGCATTAGAAATTTCACTAAATATCTTGATCAAAGCAGAAAAGCACATTGAGAAGTTACTTTATTTCTAGCATAGCTATCTATTGAATTTGAGATAATTGTTTCCACTTGTTTCTCCTCAGTTTCTTTATTTTAAAATTAAACTGTTTTGCCATGTTACCTAAAAAAACTCTTTCACAATGGAGAGATATAATGGCTGCAAACCTGACTCAAGAACCTACCATGCAAAGATTCTAATAACTGCATATTCATTCACTCAGTGCTTAGAACCTCTTTTAAAGGTTGAAAATCATGTTGAAGTGTGAACAATCAGGTTATTGGTCTGTGTTTGTAAAAACTGTACCTTTTCATTGCAGACAAAATGACCCAAAATTAAAGGGAGCACTTCTATTTCCATATCTTATGAAGACTTTCCAACTGTTATTTGCAAATATTATTATGAAATCCTATCTAATAAAGAGGAAATATACTAATAGACCCTCATGCTGTCGCATAGATGGTGGTGCCCACAGCCAATAAGAGGGAATATGCTAATTGACTGCCATGCCCTCAAAGATGGTGGTGCCCACAGCCACAAGATGGTTGTGCCCAGTTCCCTCAGCCCCACTGGGGTGGCAGGCAGGCAGCTAAGCTGGGCCCGGGCCTGCAGATCCTTGCACCCACCTCCAAACTCCCCCAGGCCCTAAGACCACCAGCCGCCTAGGGCCAGCCAGAGGTGCAGGTAAGCCTCATATGATGGCTGCCTAGCCACCCAAGGCTGGTCCAAGGAGGCACAGGCAAGCCTCTAATGGCGACTGCCCAGCCACCCAGGGCCCCCCTAGTCTCAGAACACCAGGGCCGACTGAGTCTTGTGCTGCCAGCAGTGGCAGCAGCAGAGATGTGATGGGGCATTGCCTTCCCCTAATCACCGGGTCTCTTTCTGCCCCTGAGGGCTCCCGGACTATGAGCGGGGTCAGGCTGGACTGAGGGATCCCCACTTTAGTGCATGAATTTTCATGCACCAGGCTTCTAGTATATATATAAATATTATTAAGCTCCAAAAATGAACAAAATGCAATTATAGGTGTCAGGAACTAAGATATATACTTCAAAAACATTACAGTTCTTAGAAAATCGAGTATTCAGGAAAAAGCTTGCTAAATCATGGAAACTAAACTGAGTATTTACAAGGCAACATGTGTCCGTTAATAATTGATTAGGAAACTCAAATAATTATGTACATTTGCATCTGTTACTTTTGAAGTTTTACAAAGAAAACAAATATATTTAATTCTATAGTGGCTTACATTTAACTGTTTATCATTGTGAATGTTCTGTTGTCACATTAGAGATAAAAAAGTCTCTAGCATTTTGTCTTATATATTTGATCATAAACATAAAACCTACAAATTTTACGTATTTTATCACACATATGAATATGTATACATATATACCATACACATAAATATTTATATTATCAAACCACAGACACTTTAAAGCATTTGGGCTACGTTATCCCCAGCACCGTTCAGAAAATGTCCTAGTATAGTATTTCCATTAAAATATTCTCATTTCCTCTACTTCCTGTTTGCTTCCCCTTCAGGAAGACCCACTACATTATATGAGACAATGGGGAAAGCTGAAATATGGCTTATTCGAACCTATTGGGATTTTGAATTTTCTCGCCCAGTCTTGCCACATGTTGATTTTGTTGGAGGCCTCCACTGCAAGCCTGCCCAGCCCCTGCCTAAGGTAAACCTATTCCTCTTTGTATTCTACCTCAGAAGGAAGACAATGCCTTGACAATATGAATTGTGTTCCACTAATATTGTCAGCAAAACCCAACATTTACTTGCTGTCATTCCAGCATTTTTAAAAAAAAACCCATTTTAGACCTGGTTTCACCTCCTAGAACAAAAAGGGATTTGCATAGCTTAATAAAGCAGATGTTTTCTGACATTCACCAATTCTGTACAAAACCTCAGGAAAGACCCCTGGGGGAACATGGTTATGGACATCACAGCTGACTGACAAAATGAGCACAAGGAAAATGTACACTGCACAAATAATAAGAACTAGAAACCCTGTATATTTAATATATCAATTTCATCTGAAAATCACCCATAGTACAAAAATGCATGTAGGATATTCCTTATGAAGGAAAGCAAAAATCTAATATGCTTTAAATTGATATAATATCCGAAGACATAATTACAAAACCAGCATCCTTTACTGAATTATTTATTATCTCCTAAGAAATCCTGTTTGTTTACCATTTGATTGACAGCATTTCTTACTCAAGGGTTAACCCAATTTCTATTTAGACTTAAAAATGTTTAGCCATATGATAACTTTTACAAGGTCTAAAGCCTGAGCAAAATTTGTAGAATTTCTATTCAATCTAACCCTATTGTTTTTTTAGTGTTATTGACATATATTTTTATAATATATTTATAGGGTACATGAGAGGCCCAATGCACTAAATTTGTGCAAGAGTAGGCCTTTTCCCCATGGCTGCTGGCACTCACTTCCCTCTGCACCCAGGACCCAGGCTTTCTTCTGGCAGCTGGCAGCCACATGGAACCCGAGCTTCCCTCAGAGCCCCAGCTTTGTCTGGAAGGACGTCTGGTCTAATTCGTATATTATGCTTTTCCTAGAGGCCTGGTGCACAAAATTCATGCACAGGGTATGTGTGTGTGTCCCTCTGCCCAGCCTGAACCCTCTCCAATCTGGGACCCTTCAAGGGATGTCCAACTGCCTGTTTAGGCCCAATCCCAGTGGGCCTAAACAGGCAATCGGACATCCTCTCACAATCCAGGATTGCTGGCTCTCAACTGCTTGCCTGCCTGCCTACCTGCCTGATTGCCCATAACCACTTCTGCCTGCCAGGCTGATCACCCCTAACCACTCCCCTGCCAACCTGATCAACACCTAACTGCCCTCCCCTGCAGGCCTGTTCCCCCCACGACTGCCCCTCCCCTGCAGGCATGGTCCCCCCCAATTGCCCTCCCCTGCAAGCCAGGTTGTTCCCAAATGCCCTCCCTTGCTGGCCTGAATGCCCACAACTGCCCTCCCCTGCCAGCCCTCTTGTGGCACCCATTTTGTGTCCACATGGGAGGACCCATCTTTGACCACATGGGTGGGGGCCAACTTATGTGTTGGAGTGACAGTCAATTTGCAATTCTGCTTATTTTTAATTAGATAGGATTATATAGACTAGTAGACCCACAAACAAAATTCATGCATAGGGTGGGTGTCCCTCAGCCCAGCCTGCACCCTCTCCAATCTGGGACTCCTCGCCATCCAGGACTGCTGGCTTCTAACCACCTACCTGCCTGCTTTCCTGATTGCCCCTAACCACTCTGCCTGTCAGCCTGCTCTCCTCCAACTGCCCATCCTACTGGCCTTCCTATCCTCAACTGCCCCCCTCACTTGCCTGATCATCCCCAACTTCTCCCTCTGCCAGCCTGATTGCTCTCAGCTGCCCCCCACAGGTCTGCTTGTCCCAACTGCCACCCTGTTGGACTGATTGCCCCAACTGCCCTCCAACAGCCGGTTCCCCCCCCCCTCAATTTCTCCCTCC